>CM023202.3:36489239-36731066 GCA_004115045.4 Sinella curviseta | reverse complement strand
CGGTGACAGGCGCATGTAGAGACGGGATGATTGGAAGACCTGTGAGTAGTTTGACCTCGCCAACACGATGGTGAAGGTTTCAAGTCCATACGACCTATCGTTTAGGCGCCAGCCTCTAAATTCGCCATTTTGGTCCTTCGAATTCTGGACAACTCGCAGTCAGCGCTGACAGGGGCATGTAGAGACGGGCTGATTGGAAGACCTGTGAGTAGTTTGACCTCGCCAACACGATGGTGAAGGTTTCAAGTCCATACGACCAATCGTTTAGGCGCCAGCCTCTAAATTCGCCATTTTGGTCCTTCGAATTCTGGACAACTCGCAGTCAGCGCTGACAGGGGCATGTAGAGACGGGCTGATTGGAAGATCTGTGAGTAGTTTGACCTCTCCAACACGATGGTGAAGGTTTCAAGTCCATACGACCTATCGTTTAGGCGCCAGCCTCTAAATTCGCCATTTTGGTCCTTCGAATTCTGGACAACTCGCAGTCAGCGCTGACAGGGGCATGTAGAGACGGGCTGATTGGAAGACCTGTGAGTAGTTTGACCTCGCCAACACGATGGTGAAGGTTTCAAGTCCATACGACCAATCGTTTAGGCGCCAGCCTCTAAATTCGCCATTTTGGTCCTTCGAATTCTGGACAACTCGCAGTCAGCGCTGACAGGGGCATGTAGAGACGGGCTGATTGGAAGATCTGTGAGTAGTTTGACCTCTCCAACACGATGGTGAAGGTTTCAAGTCCATACGACCTATCGTTTAGGCGCCAGCCTCTAAATTCGCCATTTTGGTCCTTCGAATTCTGGACAACTCGCAGTCAGCGGTGACAGGCGCATGTAGAGACGGGATGATTGGAAGATATGTGAGTAGTTTGACCTCGCCAACACGATGGTGAAGGTTTCAAGTCCATACGACCTATCGTTTAGGCGCCAGCCTCTAAATTCGCCATTTCGGTCCTTCGAATTCTGGACAACTCGCAGTCAGCGCTGACAGGGGAATGTAGAGACGGGCTGATTGGAAGATCTGTGAGTAGTTTGACCTCGCCGACACGATGGTGAAGGTTTCAAGTCCATACGACCTATCGTTTAGGCGCCAGCCTCTAAATTCGCCATTTTGGTCCTTCGAATTCTGGACAACTCGCAGTCAGCGCTGACAGGGGCATGTAGAGACGGGCTGATTGGAAGATCTGTGAGTAGTTTGACCTCTCCAACACGATGGTGAAGGTTTCAAGTCCATACGACCTATCGTTTAGGCGCCAGCCTCTAAATTCGCCATTTTGGTCCTTCGAATTCTGGACAACTCGCAGTCAGCGGTGACAGGCGCATGTAGAGACGGGATGATTGGAAGACCTGTGAGTAGTTTGACCTCGCCAACACGATGGTGAAGGTTTCAAGTCCATACGACCTATCGTTTAGGCGCCAGCCTCTAAATTCGCCATTTTGGTCCTTCGAATTCTGGACAACTCGCAGTCAGCGCTGACAGGGGCATGTAGAGACGGGCTGATTGGAAGACCTGTGAGTAGTTTGACCTCGCCAACACGATGGTGAAGGTTTCAAGTCCATACGACCAATCGTTTAGGCGCCAGCCTCTAAATTCGCCATTTTGGTCCTTCGAATTCTGGACAACTCGCAGTCAGCGCTGACAGGGGCATGTAGAGACGGGCTGATTGGAAGATCTGTGAGTAGTTTGACCTCTCCAACACGATGGTGAAGGTTTCAAGTCCATACGACCTATCGTTTAGGCGCCAGCCTCTAAATTCGCCATTTTGGTCCTTCGAATTCTGGACAACTCGCAGTCAGCGGTGACAGGGGCATGTAGAGACGGGATGATTGGAAGATCTGTGAGTAGTTTGACCTCGCCAACACGATGGTGAAGGTTTCAAGTCCATACGACCTATCGTTTAGGCGCCAGCCTCTAAATTCGCCATTTCGGTCCTTCGAATTCTGGACAACTCGCAGTCAGCGCTGACAGGGGAATGTAGAGACGGGCTGATTGGAAGATCTGTGAGTAGTTTGACCTCGCCGACACGATGGTGAAGGTTTCAAGTCCATACGACCTATCGTTTAGGCGCCAGCCTCTAAATTCGCCATTTTGGTCCTTCGAATTCTGGACAACTCGCAGTCAGCGCTGACAGGGGCATGTAGAGACGGGCTGATTGGAAGACCTGTGAGTAGTTTGACCTCGCCAACACGATGGTGAAGGTTTCAAGTCCATACGACCAATCGTTTAGGCGCCAGCCTCTAAATTCGCCATTTTGGTCCTTCGAATTCTGGACAACTCGCAGTCAGCGCTGACAGGGGCATGTAGAGACGGGCTGATTGGAAGATCTGTGAGTAGTTTGACCTCTCCAACACGATGGTGAAGGTTTCAAGTCCATACGACCTATCGTTTAGGCGCCAGCCTCTAAATTCGCCATTTTGGTCCTTCGAATTCTGGACAACTCGCAGTCAGCGCTGACAGGGGCATGTAGAGACGGGCTGATTGGAAGACCTGTGAGTAGTTTGACCTCGCCAACACGATGGTGAAGGTTTCAAGTCCATACGACCAATCGTTTAGGCGCCAGCCTCTAAATTCGCCATTTTGGTCCTTCGAATTCTGGACAACTCGCAGTCAGCGCTGACAGGGGCATGTAGAGACGGGCTGATTGGAAGATCTGTGAGTAGTTTGACCTCTCCAACACGATGGTGAAGGTTTCAAGTCCATACGACCTATCGTTTAGGCGCCAGCCTCTAAATTCGCCATTTTGGTCCTTCGAATTCTGGACAACTCGCAGTCAGCGGTGACAGGCGCATGTAGAGACGGGATGATTGGAAGATATGTGAGTAGTTTGACCTCGCCAACACGATGGTGAAGGTTTCAAGTCCATACGACCTATCGTTTAGGCGCCAGCCTCTAAATTCGCCATTTCGGTCCTTCGAATTCTGGACAACTCGCAGTCAGCGCTGACAGGGGAATGTAGAGACGGGCTGATTGGAAGATCTGTGAGTAGTTTGACCTCGCCGACACGATGGTGAAGGTTTCAAGTCCATACGACCTATCGTTTAGGCGCCAGCCTCTAAATTCGCCATTTTGGTCCTTCGAATTCTGGACAACTCGCAGTCAGCGCTGACAGGGGCATGTAGAGACGGGCTGATTGGAAGACCTGTGAGTAGTTTGACCTCGCCAACACGATGGTGAAGGTTTCAAGTCCATACGACCAATCGTTTAGGCGCCAGCCTCTAAATTCGCCATTTTGGTCCTTCGAATTCTGGGCAACTCGCAGTCAGCGCTGACAGGGGAATGTAGAGACGGGCTGATTGGAAGATCTGTGAGTAGTTTGACCTCTAAAACACGATGGTGAAGGTTTCAAGTCCATACGACCTATCGTTTAGGCGCCAGCCTCTAAATTCGCCATTTCGGTCCTTCGAATTCTGGACAACTCGCAGTCAGCGCTGACAGGGGAATGTAGAGACGGGCTGATTGGAAGATCTGTGAGTAGTTTGACCTCGCCGACACGATGGTGAAGGTTTCAAGTCCATACGACCTATCGTTTAGGCGCCAGCCTCTAAATTCGCCATTTTGGTCCTTCGAATTCTGGACAACTCGCAGTCAGCGCTGACAGGGGCATGTAGAGACGGGCTGATTGGAAGATCTGTGAGTAGTTTGACCTCTCCAACACGATGGTGAAGGTTTCAAGTCCATACGACCTATCGTTTAGGCGCCAGCCTCTAAATTCGCCATTTTGGTCCTTCGAATTCTGGACAACTCGCAGTCAGCGGTGACAGGCGCAAGTAGAGACGGGATGATTGGAAGACCTGTGAGTAGTTTGACCTCGCCAACACGATGGTGAAGGTTTCAAGTCCATACGACCTATCGTTTAGGCGCCAGCCTCTAAATTCGCCATTTTGGTCCTTCGAATTCTGGACAACTCGCAGTCAGCGCTGACAGGGGCATGTAGAGACGGGATGATTGGAAGATATGTGAGTAGTTTGACCTCGCCAACACGATGGTGAAGGTTTCAAGTCCATACGACCTATCGTTTAGGCGCCAGCCTCTAAATTCGCCATTTCGGTCCTTCGAATTCTGGACAACTCGCAGTCAGCGCTGACAGGGGAATGTAGAGACGGGCTGATTGGAAGATCTGTGAGTAGTTTGACCTCGCCGACACGATGGTGAAGGTTTCAAGTCCATACGACCTATCGTTTAGGCGCCAGCCTCTAAATTCGCCATTTTGGTCCTTCGAATTCTGGACAACTCGCAGTCAGCGCTGACAGGGGCATGTAGAGACGGGCTGATTGGAAGATCTGTGAGTAGTTTGACCTCGCCAACACGATGGTGAAGGTTTCAAGTCCATACGACCAATCGTTTAGGCGCCAGCCTCTAAATTCGCCATTTTGGTCCTTCGAATTCTGGACAACTCGCAGTCAGCGCTGACAGGGGAATGTAGAGACGGGCTGATTGGAAGATCTGTGAGTAGTTTGACCTCATTAACACGATGGTGAAGGTTTCAAGTCCATACGACCTATCGTTTAGGCGCCAGCCTCTAAATTCGCCATTTTGGTCCTTCGAATTCTGGACAACTCGCAGTCAGCGCTGACAGGGGCATGTAGAGACGGGCTGATTGGAAGATCTGTGAGTAGTTTGACCTCATTAACACGATGGTGAAGGTTTCAAGTCCATACGACCTATCGTTTAGGCGCCAGCCTCTAAATTCGCCATTTCGGTCCTTCGAATTCTGGACAACTCGCAGTCAGCGCTGACAGGGTGAATGTAGAGACGGGCTGATTGGAAGATCTGTGAGTAGTTTGACCTCGCCGACACGATGGTGAAGGTTTCAAGTCCATACGACCTATCGTTTAGGCGCCAGCCTCTAAATTCGCCATTTTGGTCCTTCGAATTCTGGACAACTCGCAGTCAGCGCTGACAGGGGCATGTAGAGACGGGCTGATTGGAAGATCTGTGAGTAGTTTGACCTCTCCAACACGATGGTGAAGGTTTCAAGTCCATACGACCTATCGTTTAGGCGCCAGCCTCTAAATTCGCCATTTTGGTCCTTCGAATTCTGGACAACTCGCAGTCAGCGGTGACAGGCGCATGTAGAGACGGGATGATTGGAAGACCTGTGAGTAGTTTGACCTCGCCAACACGATGGTGAAGGTTTCAAGTCCATACGACCTATCGTTTAGGCGCCAGCCTCTAAATTCGCCATTTTGGTCCTTCGAATTCTGGACAACTCGCAGTCAGCGCTGACAGGGGCATGTAGAGACGGGCTGATTGGAAGACCTGTGAGTAGTTTGACCTCGCCAACACGATGGTGAAGGTTTCAAGTCCATACGACCAATCGTTTAGGCGCCAGCCTCTAAATTCGCCATTTTGGTCCTTCGAATTCTGGACAACTCGCAGTCAGCGCTGACAGGTGAATGTAGAGACGGGCTGATTGGAAGATCTGTGAGTAGTTTGACCTCTCCAACACGATGGTGAAGGTTTCAAGTCCATACGACCTATCGTTTAGGCGCCAGCCTCTAAATTCGCCATTTTGGTCCTTCGAATTCTGGACAACTCGCAGTCAGCGCTGACAGGGGCATGTAGAGACGGGCTGATTGGAAGACCTGTGAGTAGTTTGACCTCGCCAACACGATGGTGAAGGTTTCAAGTCCATACGACCAATCGTTTAGGCGCCAGCCTCTAAATTCGCCATTTTGGTCCTTCGAATTCTGGACAACTCGCAGTCAGCGGTGACAGGCGCAAGTAGAGACGGGATGATTGGAAGACCTGTGAGTAGTTTGACCTCGCCAACACGATGGTGAAGGTTTCAAGTCCATACGACCTATCGTTTAGGCGCCAGCCTCTAAATTCGCCATTTTGGTCCTTCGAATTCTGGACAACTCGCAGTCAGCGCTGACAGGCGCATGTAGAGACGGGATGATTGGAAGATATGTGAGTAGTTTGACCTCGCCAACACGATGGTGAAGGTTTCAAGTCCATACGACCTATCGTTTAGGCGCCAGCCTCTAAATTCGCCATTTCGGTCCTTCGAATTCTGGACAACTCGCAGTCAGCGCTGACAGGGGAATGTAGAGACGGGCTGATTGGAAGATCTGTGAGTAGTTTGACCTCGCCGACACGATGGTGAAGGTTTCAAGTCCATACGACCTATCGTTTAGGCGCCAGCCTCTAAATTCGCCATTTTGGTCCTTCGAATTCTGGACAACTCGCAGTCAGCGCTGACAGGGGCATGTAGAGACGGGCTGATTAGAAGTCCTGTGAGTAGTTTGACCTCGCCAACACGATGGTGAAGGTTTCAAGTCCATACGACCAATCGTTTAGGCGCCAGCCTCTAAATTCGCCATTTTGGTCCTTCGAATTCTGGACAACTCGCAGTCAGCGCTGACAGGGGAATGTAGAGACGGGCTGATTGGAAGATCTGTGAGTAGTTTGACCTCATTAACACGATGGTGAAGGTTTCAAGTCCATACGACCTATCGTTTAGGCGCCAGCCTCTAAATTCGCCATTTTGGTCCTTCGAATTCTGGACAACTCGCAGTCAGCGCTGACAGGGGAATGTAGAGACGGGCTGATTGGAAGATCTGTGAGTAGTTTGACCTCATTAACACGATGGTGAAGGTTTCAAGTCCATACGACCTATCGTTTAGGCGCCAGCCTCTAAATTCGCCATTTCGGTCCTTCGAATTCTGGACAACTCGCAGTCAGCGCTGACAGAGTGAATGTAGAGACGGGCTGATTGGAAGATCTGTGAGTAGTTTGACCTCGCCGACACGATGGTGAAGGTTTCAAGTCCATACGACCTATCGTTTAGGCGCCAGCCTCTAAATTCGCCATTTTGGTCCTTCGAATTCTGGACAACTCGCAGTCAGCGCTGACAGGGGCATGTAGAGACGGGCTGATTGGAAGATCTGTGAGTAGTTTGACCTCTCCAACACGATGGTGAAGGTTTCAAGTCCATACGACCTATCGTTTAGGCGCCAGCCTCTAAATTCGCCATTTTGGTCCTTCGAATTCTGGACAACTCGCAGTCAGCGGTGACAGGCGCATGTAGAGACGGGATGATTGGAAGACCTGTGAGTAGTTTGACCTCGCCAACACGATGGTGAAGGTTTCAAGTCCATACGACCTATCGTTTAGGCGCCAGCCTCTAAATTCGCCATTTTTGGTCCTTCGAATTCTGGACAACTCGCAGTCAGCGCTGACAGGGGCATGTAGAGACGGGCTGATTGGAAGACCTGTGAGTAGTTTGACCTCGCCAACACGATGGTGAAGGTTTCAAGTCCATACGACCAATCGTTTAGGCGCCAGCCTCTAAATTCGCCATTTTGGTCCTTCGAATTCTGGACAACTCGCAGTCAGCGCTGACAGGTGAATGTAGAGACGGGCTGATTGGAAGATCTGTGAGTAGTTTGACCTCTCCAACACGATGGTGAAGGTTTCAAGTCCATACGACCTATCGTTTAGGCGCCAGCCTCTAAATTCGCCATTTTGGTCCTTCGAATTCTGGACAACTCGCAGTCAGCGCTGACAGGGGCATGTAGAGACGGGCTGATTGGAAGACCTGTGAGTAGTTTGACCTCGCCAACACGATGGTGAAGGTTTCAAGTCCATACGACCAATCGTTTAGGCGCCAGCCTCTAAATTCGCCATTTTGGTCCTTCGAATTCTGGACAACTCGCAGTCAGCGCTGACAGGGGCATGTAGAGACGGGCTGATTGGAAGATCTGTGAGTAGTTTGACCTCTCCAACACGATGGTGAAGGTTTCAAGTCCATACGACCTATCGTTTAGGCGCCAGCCTCTAAATTCGCCATTTTGGTCCTTCGAATTCTGGACAACTCGCAGTCAGCGCTGACAGGGGCATGTAGAGACGGGCTGATTAGAAGACCTGTGAGTAGTTTGACCTCGCCAACACGATGGTGAAGGTTTCAAGTCCATACGACCAATCGTTTAGGCGCCAGCCTCTAAATTCGCCATTTTGGTCCTTCGAATTCTGGACAACTCGCAGTCAGCGCTGACAGGGGAATGTAGAGACGGGCTGATTGGAAGATCTGTGAGTAGTTTGACCTCATTAACACGATGGTGAAGGTTTCAAGTCCATACGACCTATCGTTTAGGCGCCAGCCTCTAAATTCGCCATTTTGGTCCTTCGAATTCTGGACAACTCGCAGTCAGCGCTGACAGGGGAATGTAGAGACGGGCTGATTGGAAGATCTGTGAGTAGTTTGACCTCATTAACACGATGGTGAAGGTTTCAAGTCCATACGACCTATCGTTTAGGCGCCAGCCTCTAAATTCGCCATTTCGGTCCTTCGAATTCTGGACAACTCGCAGTCAGCGCTGACAGGGGAATGTAGAGACGGGCTGATTGGAAGATCTGTGAGTAGTTTGACCTCGCCGACACGATGGTGAAGGTTTCAAGTCCATACGACCTATCGTTTAGGCGCCAGCCTCTAAATTCGCCATTTTGGTCCTTCGAATTCTGGACAACTCGCAGTCAGCGCTGACAGGGGCATGTAGAGACGGGCTGATTGGAAGATCTGTGAGTAGTTTGACCTCTCCAACACGATGGTGAAGGTTTCAAGTCCATACGACCTATCGTTTAGGCGCCAGCCTCTAAATTCGCCATTTTGGTCCTTCGAATTCTGGACAACTCGCAGTCAGCGGTGACAGGCGCATGTAGAGACGGGATGATTGGAAGACCTGTGAGTAGTTTGACCTCGCCAACACGATGGTGAAGGTTTCAAGTCCATACGACCTATCGTTTAGGCGCCAGCCTCTAAATTCGCCATTTTGGTCCTTCGAATTCTGGACAACTCGCAGTCAGCGCTGACAGGGGCATGTAGAGACGGGCTGATTGGAAGACCTGTGAGTAGTTTGACCTCGCCAACACGATGGTGAAGGTTTCAAGTCCATACGACCAATCGTTTAGGCGCCAGCCTCTAAATTCGCCATTTTGGTCCTTCGAATTCTGGACAACTCGCAGTCAGCGCTGACAGGGGCATGTAGAGACGGGCTGATTGGAAGATCTGTGAGTAGTTTGACCTCTCCAACACGATGGTGAAGGTTTCAAGTCCATACGACCTATCGTTTAGGCGCCAGCCTCTAAATTCGCCATTTTGGTCCTTCGAATTCTGGACAACTCGCAGTCAGCGCTGACAGGGGCATGTAGAGACGGGCTGATTGGAAGACCTGTGAGTAGTTTGACCTCGCCAACACGATGGTGAAGGTTTCAAGTCCATACGACCATCGTTTAGGCGCCAGCCTCTAAATTCGCCATTTTGGTCCTTCGAATTCTGGACAACTCGCAGTCAGCGCTGACAGGGGCATGTAGAGACGGGATGTTAGCCAGATCTGTGAGTAGTTTGACCTCTCCAACACGATGGTGAAGGTTTCAAGTCCATACGACCTATCGTTTAGGCGCCAGCCTCTAAATTCGCCATTTTGGTCCTTCGAATTCTGGACAACTCGCAGTCAGCGGTGACAGGCGCATGTAGAGACGGGATGATTGGAAGATATGTGAGTAGTTTGACCTCGCCAACACGATGGTGAAGGTTTCAAGTCCATACGACCTATCGTTTAGGCGCCAGCCTCTAAATTCGCCATTTCGGTCCTTCGAATTCTGGACAACTCGCAGTCAGCGCTGACAGGGGAATGTAGAGACGGGCTGATTGGAAGATCTGTGAGTAGTTTGACCTCGCCGACACGATGGTGAAGGTTTCAAGTCCATACGACCTATCGTTTAGGCGCCAGCCTCTAAATTCGCCATTTTGGTCCTTCGAATTCTGGACAACTCGCAGTCAGCGCTGACAGGGGCATGTAGAGACGGGCTGATTGGAAGATCTGTGAGTAGTTTGACCTCTCCAACACGATGGTGAAGGTTTCAAGTCCATACGACCAATCGTTTAGGCGCCAGCCTCTAAATTCGCCATTTTGGTCCTTCGAATTCTGGACAACTCGCAGTCAGCGCTGACAGGGGCATGTAGAGACGGGCTGATTGGAAGATCTGTGAGTAGTTTGACCTCTCCAACACGATGGTGAAGGTTTCAAGTCCATACGACCTATCGTTTAGGCGCCAGCCTCTAAATTCGCCATTTTGGTCCTTCGAATTCTGGACAACTCGCAGTCAGCGGTGACAGGGGCATGTAGAGACGGGATGATTGGAAGACCTGTGAGTAGTTTGACCTCGCCAACACGATGGTGAAGGTTTCAAGTCCATACGACCTATCGTTTAGGCGCCAGCCTCTAAATTCGCCATTTTGGTCCTTCGAATTCTGGACAACTCGCAGTCAGCGCTGACAGGGGCATGTAGAGACGGGCTGATTGGAAGACCTGTGAGTAGTTTGACCTCGCCAACACGATGGTGAAGGTTTCAAGTCCATACGACCAATCGTTTAGGCGCCAGCCTCTAAATTCGCCATTTTGGTCCTTCGAATTCTGGACAACTCGCAGTCAGCGCTGACAGGTGAATGTAGAGACGGGCTGATTGGAAGATCTGTGAGTAGTTTGACCTCTCCAACACGATGGTGAAGGTTTCAAGTCCATACGACCTATCGTTTAGGCGCCAGCCTCTAAATTCGCCATTTTGGTCCTTCGAATTCTGGACAACTCGCAGTCAGCGCTGACAGGGGCATGTAGAGACGGGCTGATTGGAAGACCTGTGAGTAGTTTGACCTCGCCAACACGATGGTGAAGGTTTCAAGTCCATACGACCAATCGTTTAGGCGCCAGCCTCTAAATTCGCCATTTTGGTCCTTCGAATTCTGGACAACTCGCAGTCAGCGCTGACAGGGGCATGTAGAGACGGGCTGATTGGAAGATCTGTGAGTAGTTTGACCTCTCCAACACGATGGTGAAGGTTTCAAGTCCATACGACCTATCGTTTAGGCGCCAGCCTCTAAATTCGCCATTTTGGTCCTTCGAATTCTGGACAACTCGCAGTCAGCGCTGACAGGGGCATGTAGAGACGGGCTGATTGGAAGACCTGTGAGTAGTTTGACCTCGCCAACACGATGGTGAAGGTTTCAAGTCCATACGACCAATCGTTTAGGCGCCAGCCTCTAAATTCGCCATTTTGGTCCTTCGAATTCTGGACAACTCGCAGTCAGCGCTGACAGGGGAATGTAGAGACGGGCTGATTGGAAGATCTGTGAGTAGTTTGACCTCATCAACACGATGGTGAAGGTTTCAAGTCCATACGACCTATCGTTTAGGCGCCAGCCTCTAAATTCGCCATTTTGGTCCTTCGAATTCTGGACAACTCGCAGTCAGCGCTGACAGGGGAATGTAGAGACGGGCTGATTGGAAGATCTGTGAGTAGTTTGACCTCAACAACACGATGGTGAAGGTTTCAAGTCCATACGACCTATCGTTTAGGCGCCAGCCTCTAAATTCGCCATTTCGGTCCTTCGAATTCTGGACAACTCGCAGTCAGCGCTGACAGGGGAATGTAGAGACGGGCTGATTGGAAGATCTGTGAGTAGTTTGACCTCGCCGACACGATGGTGAAGGTTTCAAGTCCATACGACCTATCGTTTAGGCGCCAGCCTCTAAATTCGCCATTTTGGTCCTTCGAATTCTGGACAACTCGCAGTCAGCGCTGACAGGGGCATGTAGAGACGGGCTGATTGGAAGATCTGTGAGTAGTTTGACCTCTCCAACACGATGGTGAAGGTTTCAAGTCCATACGACCTATCGTTTAGGCGCCAGCCTCTAAATTCGCCATTTTGGTCCTTCGAATTCTGGACAACTCGCAGTCAGCGGTGACAGGCGCATGTAGAGACGGGATGATTGGAAGACCTGTGAGTAGTTTGACCTCGCCAACACGATGGTGAAGGTTTCAAGTCCATACGACCTATCGTTTAGGCGCCAGCCTCTAAATTCGCCATTTTGGTCCTTCGAATTCTGGACAACTCGCAGTCAGCGCTGACAGGGGCATGTAGAGACGGGCTGATTGGAAGACCTGTGAGTAGTTTGACCTCGCCAACACGATGGTGAAGGTTTCAAGTCCATACGACCAATCGTTTAGGCGCCAGCCTCTAAATTCGCCATTTTGGTCCTTCGAATTCTGGACAACTCGCAGTCAGCGCTGACAGGGGCATGTAGAGACGGGCTGATTGGAAGATCTGTGAGTAGTTTGACCTCTCCAACACGATGGTGAAGGTTTCAAGTCCATACGACCTATCGTTTAGGCGCCAGCCTCTAAATTCGCCATTTTGGTCCTTCGAATTCTGGACAACTCGCAGTCAGCGCTGACAGGGGCATGTAGAGACGGGCTGATTGGAAGACCTGTGAGTAGTTTGACCTCGCCAACACGATGGTGAAGGTTTCAAGTCCATACGACCAATCGTTTAGGCGCCAGCCTCTAAATTCGCCATTTTGGTCCTTCGAATTCTGGACAACTCGCAGTCAGCGCTGACAGGGGCATGTAGAGACGGGCTGATTGACAGATCTGTGAGTAGTTTGACCTCTCCAACACGATGGTGAAGGTTTCAAGTCCATACGACCTATCGTTTAGGCGCCAGCCTCTAAATTCGCCATTTTGGTCCTTCGAATTCTGGACAACTCGCAGTCAGCGGTGACAGGCGCATGTAGAGACGGGATGATTGGAAGATATGTGAGTAGTTTGACCTCGCCAACACGATGGTGAAGGTTTCAAGTCCATACGACCTATCGTTTAGGCGCCAGCCTCTAAATTCGCCATTTCGGTCCTTCGAATTCTGGACAACTCGCAGTCAGCGCTGACAGGGGAATGTAGAGACGGGCTGATTGGAAGATCTGTGAGTAGTTTGACCTCGCCGACACGATGGTGAAGGTTTCAAGTCCATACGACCTATCGTTTAGGCGCCAGCCTCTAAATTCGCCATTTTGGTCCTTCGAATTCTGGACAACTCGCAGTCAGCGCTGACAGGGGCATGTAGAGACGGGCTGATTGGAAGATCGTTGAGTAGTTTGACCTCTCCAACACGATGGTGAAGGTTTCAAGTCCATACGACCAATCGTTTAGGCGCCAGCCTCTAAATTCGCCATTTTGGTCCTTCGAATTCTGGACAACTCGCAGTCAGCGGTGACAGGCGCATGTAGAGACGGGATGATTGGAAGACCTGTGAGTAGTTTGACCTCGCCAACACGATGGTGAAGGTTTCAAGTCCATACGACCTATCGTTTAGGCGCCAGCCTCTAAATTCGCCATTTTGGTCCTTCGAATTCTGGACAACTCGCAGTCAGCGCTGACAGGGGCATGTAGAGACGGGCTGATTGGAAGACCTGTCAGTAGTTTGACCTCGCCAACACGATGGTGAAGGTTTCAAGTCCATACGACCAATCGTTTAGGCGCCAGCCTCTAAATTCGCCATTTTGGTCCTTCGAATTCTGGACAACTCGCAGTCAGCGCTGACAGGGGCATGTAGAGACGGGCTGATTGGAAGATCTGTGAGTAGTTTGACCTCTCCAACACGATGGTGAAGGTTTCAAGTCCATACGACCTATCGTTTAGGCGCCAGCCTCTAAATTCGCCATTTTGGTCCTTCGAATTCTGGACAACTCGCAGTCAGCGCTGACAGGGGCATGTAGAGACGGGCTGATTGGAAGATCTGTGAGTAGTTTGACCTCTCCAACACGATGGTGAAGGTTTCAAGTCCATACGACCTATCGTTTAGGCGCCAGCCTCTAAATTCGCCATTTTGGTCCTTCGAATTCTGGACAACTCGCAGTCAGCGGTGACAGGGCGCATGTAGAGACGGGATGATTGGAAGACCTGTGAGTAGTTTGACCTCGCCAACACGATGGTGAAGGTTTCAAGTCCATACGACCTATCGTTTAGGCGCCAGCCTCTAAATTCGCCATTTTGGTCCTTCGAATTCTGGACAACTCGCAGTCAGCGCTGACAGGGGCATGTAGAGACGGGCTGATTGGAAGACCTGTGAGTAGTTTGACCTCGCCAACACGATGGTGAAGGTTTCAAGTCCATACGACCAATCGTTTAGGCGCCAGCCTCTAAATTCGCCATTTTGGTCCTTCGAATTCTGGACAACTCGCAGTCAGCGCTGACAGGGGCATGTAGAGACGGGCTGATTGGAAGATCTGTGAGTAGTTTGACCTCTCCAACACGATGGTGAAGGTTTCAAGTCCATACGACCTATCGTTTAGGCGCCAGCCTCTAAATTCGCCATTTCGGTCCTTCGAATTCTGGACAACTCGCAGTCAGCGCTGACAGGGGAATGTAGAGACGGGCTGATTGGAAGATCTGTGAGTAGTTTGACCTCGCCGACACGATGGTGAAGGTTTCAAGTCCATACGACCTATCGTTTAGGCGCCAGCCTCTAAATTCGCCATTTTGGTCCTTCGAATTCTGGACAACTCGCAGTCAGCGGTGACAGGCGCATGTAGAGACGGGATGATTGGAAGATATGTGAGTAGTTTGACCTCGCCAACACGATGGTGAAGGTTTCAAGTCCATACGACCTATCGTTTAGGCGCCAGCCTCTAAATTCGCCATTTCGGTCCTTCGAATTCTGGACAACTCGCAGTCAGCGCTGACAGGGGAATGTAGAGACGGGCTGATTGGAAGATCTGTGAGTAGTTTGACCTCGCCGACACGATGGTGAAGGTTTCAAGTCCATACGACCTATCGTTTAGGCGCCAGCCTCTAAATTCGCCATTTTGGTCCTTCGAATTCTGGACAACTCGCAGTCAGCGCTGACAGGGGCATGTAGAGACGGGCTGATTGGAAGATCTGTGAGTAGTTTGACCTCTCCAACACGATGGTGAAGGTTTCAAGTCCATACGACCTATCGTTTAGGCGCCAGCCTCTAAATTCGCCATTTTGGTCCTTCGAATTCTGGACAACTCGCAGTCAGCGGTGACAGGCGCATGTAGAGACGGGATGATTGGAAGACCTGTGAGTAGTTTGACCTCGCCAACACGATGGTGAAGGTTTCAAGTCCATACGACCTATCGTTTAGGCGCCAGCCTCTAAATTCGCCATTTTGGTCCTTCGAATTCTGGACAACTCGCAGTCAGCGCTGACAGGGGCATGTAGAGACGGGCTGATTGGAAGATCTGTGAGTAGTTTGACCTCTCCAACACGATGGTGAAGGTTTCAAGTCCATACGACCTATCGTTTAGGCGCCAGCCTCTAAATTCGCCATTTTGGTCCTTCGAATTCTGGACAACTCGCAGTCAGCGGTGACAGGCGCATGTAGAGACGGGATGATTGGAAGACCTGTCAGTAGTTTGACCTCGCCAACACGATGGTGAAGGTTTCAAGTCCATACGACCAATCGTTTAGGCGCCAGCCTCTAAATTCGCCATTTTGGTCCTTCGAATTCTGGACAACTCGCAGTCAGCGCTGACAGGGGCATGTAGAGACGGGCTGATTGGAAGATCTGTGAGTAGTTTGACCTCTCCAACACGATGGTGAAGGTTTCAAGTCCATACGACCTATCGTTTAGGCGCCAGCCTCTAAATTCGCCATTTTGGTCCTTCGAATTCTGGACAACTCGCAGTCAGCGCTGACAGGGGCATGTAGAGACGGGCTGATTGGAAGACCTGTGAGTAGTTTGACCTCGCCAACACGATGGTGAAGGTTTCAAGTCCATACGACCAATCGTTTAGGCGCCAGCCTCTAAATTCGCCATTTTGGTCCTTCGAATTCTGGACAACTCGCAGTCAGCGCTGACAGGGGCATGTAGAGACGGGCTGATTGGAAGATCTGTGAGTAGTTTGACCTCTCCAACACGATGGTGAAGGTTTCAAGTCCATACGACCTATCGTTTAGGCGCCAGCCTCTAAATTCGCCATTTTGGTCCTTCGAATTCTGGACAACTCGCAGTCAGCGGTGACAGGCGCATGTAGAGACGGGATGATTGGAAGATATGTGAGTAGTTTGACCTCGCCAACACGATGGTGAAGGTTTCAAGTCCATACGACCTATCGTTTAGGCGCCAGCCTCTAAATTCGCCATTTCGGTCCTTCGAATTCTGGACAACTCGCAGTCAGCGCTGACAGGGGAATGTAGAGACGGGCTGATTGGAAGATCTGTGAGTAGTTTGACCTCGCCGACACGATGGTGAAGGTTTCAAGTCCATACGACCAATCGTTTAGGCGCCAGCCTCTAAATTCGCCATTTTGGTCCTTCGAATTCTGGACAACTCGCAGTCAGCGCTGACAGGGGCATGTAGAGACGGGCTGATTGAAAGATCTGTGAGTAGTTTGACCTCTCCAACACGATGGTGAAGGTTTCAAGTCCATACGACCTATCGTTTAGGCGCCAGCCTCTAAATTCGCCATTTTGGTCCTTCGAATTCTGGACAACTCGCAGTCAGCGGTGACAGGCGCATGTAGAGACGGGATGATTGGAAGATATGTGAGTAGTTTGACCTCGCCAACACGATGGTGAAGGTTTCAAGTCCATACGACCTATCGTTTAGGCGCCAGCCTCTAAATTCGCCATTTCGGTCCTTCGAATTCTGGACAACTCGCAGTCAGCGCTGACAGGGGAATGTAGAGACGGGCTGATTGGAAGATCTGTGAGTAGTTTGACCTCGCCGACACGATGGTGAAGGTTTCAAGTCCATACGACCTATCGTTTAGGCGCCAGCCTCTAAATTCGCCATTTTGGTCCTTCGAATTCTGGACAACTCGCAGTCAGCGCTGACAGGGGCATGTAGAGACGGGCTGATTGGAAGATCTGTGAGTAGTTTGACCTCTCCAACACGATGGTGAAGGTTTCAAGTCCATACGACCTATCGTTTAGGCGCCAGCCTCTAAATTCGCCATTTTGGTCCTTCGAATTCTGGACAACTCGCAGTCAGCGGTGACAGGCGCATGTAGAGACGGGATGATTGGAAGACCTGTGAGTAGTTTGACCTCGCCAACACGATGGTGAAGGTTTCAAGTCCATACGACCTATCGTTTAGGCGCCAGCCTCTAAATTCGCCATTTTGGTCCTTCGAATTCTGGACAACTCGCAGTCAGCGCTGACAGGGGCATGTAGAGACGGGCTGATTGGAAGACTTGTGAGTAGTTTGACCTCGCCAACACGATGGTGAAGGTTTCAAGTCCATACGACCAATCGTTTAGGCGCCAGCCTCTAAATTCGCCATTTTGGTCCTTCGAATTCTGGACAACTCGCAGTCAGCGCTGACAGGGGCATGTAGAGACGGGCTGATTGGAAGATCTGTGAGTAGTTTGACCTCTCCAACACGGTGGTGAAGGTTTCAAGTCCATACGACCTATCGTTTAGGCGCCAGCCTCTAAATTCGCCATTTTGGTCCTTCGAATTCTGGACAACTCGCAGTCAGCGCTGACAGGGGCATGTAGAGACGGGCTGATTGGAAGACCTGTGAGTAGTTTGACCTCGCCAACACGATGGTGAAGGTTTCAAGTCCATACGACCAATCGTTTAGGCGCCAGCCTCTAAATTCGCCATTTTGGTCCTTCGAATTCTGGACAACTCGCAGTCAGCGCTGACAGGGGCATGTAGAGACGGGCTGATTGGAAGATCTGTGAGTAGTTTGACCTCTCCAACACGATGGTGAAGGTTTCAAGTCCATACGACCTATCGTTTAGGCGCCAGCCTCTAAATTCGCCATTTTGGTCCTTCGAATTCTGGACAACTCGCAGTCAGCGCTGACAGGGGCATGTAGAGACGGGCTGATTGGAAGACCTGTGAGTAGTTTGACCTCGCCAACACGATGGTGAAGGTTTCAAGTCCATACGACCAATCGTTTAGGCGCCAGCCTCTAAATTCGCCATTTTGGTCCTTCGAATTCTGGACAACTCGCAGTCAGCGCTGACAGGGGCATGTAGAGACGGGCTGATTGGAAGATCTGTGAGTAGTTTGACCTCTCCAACACGATGGTGAAGGTTTCAAGTCCATACGACCTATCGTTTAGGCGCCAGCCTCTAAATTCGCCATTTTGGTCCTTCGAATTCTGGACAACTCGCAGTCAGCGCTGACAGGGGCATGTAGAGACGGGCTGATTGGAAGACCTGTGAGTAGTTTGACCTCGCCAACACGATGGTGAAGGTTTCAAGTCCATACGACCAATCGTTTAGGCGCCAGCCTCTAAATTCGCCATTTTGGTCCTTCGAATTCTGGACAACTCGCAGTCAGCGCTGACAGGGGAATGTAGAGACGGGCTGATTGGAAGATCTGTGAGTAGTTTGACCTCATTAACACGATGGTGAAGGTTTCAAGTCCATACGACCTATCGTTTAGGCGCCAGCCTCTAAATTCGCCATTTCGGTCCTTCGAATTCTGGACAACTCGCAGTCAGCGCTGACAGGTGAATGTAGAGACGGGCTGATTGGAAGATCTGTGAGTAGTTTGACCTCGCCGACACGATGGTGAAGGTTTCAAGTCCATACGACCTATCGTTTAGGCGCCAGCCTCTAAATTCGCCATTTTGGTCCTTCGAATTCTGGACAACTCGCAGTCAGCGCTGACAGGGGCATGTAGAGACGGGCTGATTGGAAGATCTGTGAGTAGTTTGACCTCTCCAACACGATGGTGAAGGTTTCAAGTCCATACGACCTATCGTTTAGGCGCCAGCCTCTAAATTCGCCATTTTGGTCCTTCGAATTCTGGACAACTCGCAGTCAGCGGTGACAGGCGCATGTAGAGACGGGATGATTGGAAGACCTGTGAGTAGTTTGACCTCGCCAACACGATGGTGAAGGTTTCAAGTCCATACGACCTATCGTTTAGGCGCCAGCCTCTAAATTCGCCATTTTTGGTCCTTCGAATTCTGGACAACTCGCAGTCAGCGCTGACAGGGGCATGTAGAGACGGGCTGATTGGAAGACCTGTGAGTAGTTTGACCTCGCCAACACGATGGTGAAGGTTTCAAGTCCATACGACCAATCGTTTAGGCGCCAGCCTCTAAATTCGCCATTTTGGTCCTTCGAATTCTGGACAACTCGCAGTCAGCGCTGACAGGGGCATGTAGAGACGGGCTGATTGGAAGATCTGTGAGTAGTTTGACCTCTCCAACACGATGGTGAAGGTTTCAAGTCCATACGACCTATCGTTTAGGCGCCAGCCTCTAAATTCGCCATTTTGGTCCTTCGAATTCTGGACAACTCGCAGTCAGCGGTGACAGGCGCATGTAGAGACGGGATGATTGGAAGACCTGTGAGTAGTTTGACCTCGCCAACACGATGGTGAAGGTTTCAAGTCCATACGACCAATCGTTTAGGCGCCAGCCTCTAAATTCGCCATTTCGGTCCTTCGAATTCTGGACAACTCGCAGTCAGCGCTGACAGGTGAATGTAGAGACGGGCTGATTGGAAGATCTGTGAGTAGTTTGACCTCGCCGACACGATGGTGAAGGTTTCAAGTCCATACGACCTATCGTTTAGGCGCCAGCCTCTAAATTCGCCATTTTGGTCCTTCGAATTCTGGACAACTCGCAGTCAGCGCTGACAGGGGCATGTAGAGACGGGCTGATTGGAAGATCTGTGAGTAGTTTGACCTCTCCAACACGATGGTGAAGGTTTCAAGTCCATACGACCTATCGTTTAGGCGCCAGCCTCTAAATTCGCCATTTTGGTCCTTCGAATTCTGGACAACTCGCAGTCAGCGGTGACAGGCGCATGTAGAGACGGGATGATTGGAAGACCTGTGAGTAGTTTGACCTCGCCAACACGATGGTGAAGGTTTCAAGTCCATACGACCTATCGTTTAGGCGCCAGCCTCTAAATTCGCCATTTTGGTCCTTCGAATTCTGGACAACTCGCAGTCAGCGCTGACAGGGGCATGTAGAGACGGGCTGATTGGAAGACCTGTGAGTAGTTTGACCTCGCCAACACGATGGTGAAGGTTTCAAGTCCATACGACCAATCGTTTAGGCGCCAGCCTCTAAATTCGCCATTTTGGTCCTTCGAATTCTGGACAACTCGCAGTCAGCGCTGACAGGGGCATGTAGAGACGGGCTGATTGGACGATCTGTGAGTAGTTTGACCTCTCCAACACGATGGTGAAGGTTTCAAGTCCATACGACCTATCGTTTAGGCGCCAGCCTCTAAATTCGCCATTTTGGTCCTTCGAATTCTGGACAACTCGCAGTCAGCGGTGACAGGCGCATGTAGAGACGGGATGATTGGAAGACCTGTGAGTAGTTTGACCTCGCCAACACGATGGTGAAGGTTTCAAGTCCATACGACCAATCGTTTAGGCGCCAGCCTCTAAATTCGCCATTTTGGTCCTTCGAATTCTGGACAACTCGCAGTCAGCGCTGACAGGGGAATGTAGAGACGGGCTGATTGGAAGATCTGTGAGTAGTTTGACCTCATTAACACGATGGTGAAGGTTTCAAGTCCATACGACCTATCGTTTAGGCGCCAGCCTCTAAATTCGCCATTTTGGTCCTTCGAATTCTGGACAACTCGCAGTCAGCGCTGACAGGGGAATGTAGAGACGGGCTGATTGGAAGATCTGTGAGTAGTTTGACCTCATTAACACGATGGTGAAGGTTTCAAGTCCATACGACCTATCGTTTAGGCGCCAGCCTCTAAATTCGCCATTTTGGTCCTTCGAATTCTGGACAACTCGCAGTCAGCGCTGACAGGGGAATGTAGAGACGGGCTGATTGGAAGATCTGTGAGTAGTTTGACCTCATTAACACGATGGTGAAGGTTTCAAGTCCATACGACCTATCGTTTAGGCGCCAGCCTCTAAATTCGCCATTTCGGTCCTTCGAATTCTGGACAACTCGCAGTCAGCGCTGACAGGTGAATGTAGAGACGGGCTGATTGGAAGATCTGTGAGTAGTTTGACCTCGCCGACACGATGGTGAAGGTTTCAAGTCCATACGACCTATCGTTTAGGCGCCAGCCTCTAAATTCGCCATTTTGGTCCTTCGAATTCTGGACAACTCGCAGTCAGCGCTGACAGGGGCATGTAGAGACGGGCTGATTGGAAGATCTGTGAGTAGTTTGACCTCTCCAACACGATGGTGAAGGTTTCAAGTCCATACGACCTATCGTTTAGGCGCCAGCCTCTAAATTCGCCATTTTGGTCCTTCGAATTCTGGACAACTCGCAGTCAGCGGTGACAGGCGCATGTAGAGACGGGATGATTGGAAGACCTGTGAGTAGTTTGACCTCGCCAACACGATGGTGAAGGTTTCAAGTCCATACGACCTATCGTTTAGGCGCCAGCCTCTAAATTCGCCATTTTTGGTCCTTCGAATTCTGGACAACTCGCAGTCAGCGCTGACAGGGGCATGTAGAGACGGGCTGATTGGAAGACCTGTGAGTAGTTTGACCTCGCCAACACGATGGTGAAGGTTTCAAGTCCATACGACCTATCGTTTAGGCGCCAGCCTCTACATTCGCCATTTTGGTCCTTCGAATTCTGGACAACTCGCAGTCAGCGCTGACAGGGGAATGTAGAGACGGGCTGATTGGAAGATCTGTGAGTAGTTTGACCTCATTAACACGATGGTGAAGGTTTCAAGTCCATACGACCTATCGTTTAGGCGCCAGCCTCTAAATTCGCCATTTTGGTCCTTCGAATTCTGGACAACTCGCAGTCAGCGCTGACAGGGGAATGTAGAGACGGGCTGATTGGAAGATCTGTGAGTAGTTTGACCTCATTAACACGATGGTGAAGGTTTCAAGTCCATACGACCTATCGTTTAGGCGCCAGCCTCTAAATTCGCCATTTTGGTCCTTCGAATTCTGGACAACTCGCAGTCAGCGCTGACAGGGGAATGTAGAGACGGGCTGATTGGAAGATCTGTGAGTAGTTTGACCTCATTAACACGATGGTGAAGGTTTCAAGTCCATACGACCTATCGTTTAGGCGCCAGCCTCTAAATTCGCCATTTCGGTCCTTCGAATTCTGGACAACTCGCAGTCAGCGCTGACAGGTGAATGTAGAGACGGGCTGATTGGAAGATCTGTGAGTAGTTTGACCTCGCCGACACGATGGTGAAGGTTTCAAGTCCATACGACCTATCGTTTAGGCGCCAGCCTCTAAATTCGCCATTTTGGTCCTTCGAATTCTGGACAACTCGCAGTCAGCGCTGACAGGGGCATGTAGAGACGGGCTGATTGGAAGATCTGTGAGTAGTTTGACCTCTCCAACACGATGGTGAAGGTTTCAAGTCCATACGACCTATCGTTTAGGCGCCAGCCTCTAAATTCGCCATTTTGGTCCTTCGAATTCTGGACAACTCGCAGTCAGCGGTGACAGGCGCATGTAGAGACGGGATGATTGGAAGACCTGTGAGTAGTTTGACCTCGCCAACACGATGGTGAAGGTTTCAAGTCCATACGACCTATCGTTTAGGCGCCAGCCTCTAAATTCGCCATTTTTGGTCCTTCGAATTCTGGACAACTCGCAGTCAGCGCTGACAGGGGCATGTAGAGACGGGCTGATTGGAAGACCTGTGAGTAGTTTGACCTCGCCAACACGATGGTGAAGGTTTCAAGTCCATACGACCAATCGTTTAGGCGCCAGCCTCTAAATTCGCCATTTTGGTCCTTCGAATTCTGGACAACTCGCAGTCAGCGCTGACAGGGGCATGTAGAGACGGGCTGATTGGAAGATCTGTGAGTAGTTTGACCTCTCCAACACGATGGTGAAGGTTTCAAGTCCATACGACCTATCGTTTAGGCGCCAGCCTCTAAATTCGCCATTTTGGTCCTTCGAATTCTGGACAACTCGCAGTCAGCGCTGACAGGGGCATGTAGAGACGGGCTGATTGGAAGACCTGTGAGTAGTTTGACCTCGCCAACACGATGGTGAAGGTTTCAAGTCCATACGACCAATCGTTTAGGCGCCAGCCTCTAAATTCGCCATTTTGGTCCTTCGAATTCTGGACAACTCGCAGTCAGCGCTGACAGGGGCATGTAGAGACGGGCTGATTGGAAGATCTGTGAGTAGTTTGACCTCTCCAACACGATGGTGAAGGTTTCAAGTCCATACGACCTATCGTTTAGGCGCCAGCCTCTAAATTCGCCATTTTGGTCCTTCGAATTCTGGACAACTCGCAGTCAGCGGTGACAGGCGCATGTAGAGACGGGATGATTGGAAGATATGTGAGTAGTTTGACCTCGCCAACACGATGGTGAAGGTTTCAAGTCCATACGACCTATCGTTTAGGCGCCAGCCTCTAAATTCGCCATTTTGGTCCTTCGAATTCTGGACAACTCGCAGTCAGCGGTGACAGGCGCATGTAGAGACGGGATGATTGGAAGACCTGTGAGTAGTTTGACCTCGCCAACACGATGGTGAAGGTTTCAAGTCCATACGACCTATCGTTTAGGCGCCAGCCTCTAAATTCGCCATTTTGGTCCTTCGAATTCTGGACAACTCGCAGTCAGCGCTGACAGGGGCATGTAGAGACGGGCTGATTGGAAGACCTGTGAGTAGTTTGACCTCGCCAACACGATGGTGAAGGTTTCAAGTCCATACGACCAATCGTTTAGGCGCCAGCCTCTAAATTCGCCATTTTGGTCCTTCGAATTCTGGACAACTCGCAGTCAGCGCTGACAGGGGCATGTAGAGACGGGCTGATTGGAAGATCTGTGAGTAGTTTGACCTCTCCAACACGATGGTGAAGGTTTCAAGTCCATACGACCTATCGTTTAGGCGCCAGCCTCTAAATTCGCCATTTTGGTCCTTCGAATTCTGGACAACTCGCAGTCAGCGCTGACAGGGGCATGTAGAGACGGGCTGATTGGAAGACCTGTGAGTAGTTTGACCTCGCCAACACGATGGTGAAGGTTTCAAGTCCATACGACCAATCGTTTAGGCGCCAGCCTCTAAATTCGCCATTTTGGTCCTTCGAATTCTGGACAACTCGCAGTCAGCGCTGACAGGGGCATGTAGAGACGGGCTGATTGGAAGATCTGTGAGTAGTTTGACCTCTCCAACACGATGGTGAAGGTTTCAAGTCCATACGACCTATCGTTTAGGCGCCAGCCTCTAAATTCGCCATTTTGGTCCTTCGAATTCTGGACAACTCGCAGTCAGCGGTGACAGGCGCATGTAGAGACGGGATGATTGGAAGATATGTGAGTAGTTTGACCTCGCCAACACGATGGTGAAGGTTTCAAGTCCATACGACCTATCGTTTAGGCGCCAGCCTCTAAATTCGCCATTTCGGTCCTTCGAATTCTGGACAACTCGCAGTCAGCGCTGACAGGGGAATGTAGAGACGGGCTGATTGGAAGATCTGTGAGTAGTTTGACCTCGCCGACATGATGGTGAAGGTTTCAAGTCCATACGACCAATCGTTTAGGCGCCAGCCTCTAAATTCGCCATTTTGGTCCTTCGAATTCTGGACAACTCGCAGTCAGCGCTGACAGGGGAATGTAGAGACGGGCTGATTGGAAGATCTGTGAGTAGTGTGACCTCATTAACACGATGGTGAAGGTTTCAAGTCCATACGACCTATCGTTTAGGCGCCAGCCTCTAAATTCGCCATTTTGGTCCTTCGAATTCTGGACAACTCGCAGTCAGCGCTGACAGGCGCACGTAGAGACGGGCTGATTGGAAGACCTGTGAGTAGTTTGACCTCGCCAACACGATGGTGAAGGTTTCAAGTCCATACGACCAATCGTTTAGGCGCCAGCCTCTAAATTCGCCATTTTGGTCCTTCGAATTCTGGACAACTCGCAGTCAGCGCTGACAGGGGCATGTAGAGACGGGCTGATTGGAAGATCTGTGAGTAGTTTGACCTCTCCAACACGATGGTGAAGGTTTCAAGTCCATACGACCTATCGTTTAGGCGCCAGCCTCTAAATTCGCCATTTCGGTCCTTCGAATTCTGGACAACTCGCAGTCAGCGCTGACAGGGGAATGTAGAGACGGGCTGATTGGAAGATCTGTGAGTAGTTTGACCTCGCCGACACGATGGTGAAGGTTTCAAGTCCATACGACCTATCGTTTAGGCGCCAGCCTCTAAATTCGCCATTTTGGTCCTTCGAATTCTGGACAACTCGCAGTCAGCGGTGACAGGCGCATGTAGAGACGGGATGATTAGAAGATCTGTGAGTAGTTTGACCTCGCCAACACGATGGTGAAGGTTTCAAGTCCATACGACCAATCGTTTAGGCGCCAGCCTCTAAATTCGCCATTTTGGTCCTTCGAATTCTGGACAACTCGCAGTCAGCGCTGACAGGGGAATGTAGAGACGGGCTGATTGGAAGATCTGTGAGTAGTTTGACCTCATTAACACGATGGTGAAGGTTTCAAGTCCATACGACCTATCGTTTAGGCGCCAGCCTCTAAATTCGCCATTTTGGTCCTTCGAATTCTGGACAACTCGCAGTCAGCGCTGACAGGGGCATGTAGAGACGGGCTGATTGGAAGACCTGTGAGTAGTTTGACCTCGCCAACACGATGGTGAAGGTTTCAAGTCCATACGACCTATCGTTTAGGCGCCAGCCTCTAAATTCGCCATTTTGGTCCTTCGAATTCTGGACAACTCGCAGTCAGCGCTGACAGGGGCATGTAGAGACGGGCTGATTGGAAGATCTGTGAGTAGTTTGACCTCTCCAACACGATGGTGAAGGTTTCAAGTCCATACGACCTATCGTTTAGGCGCCAGCCTCTAAATTCGCCATTTTGGTCCTTCGAATTCTGGACAACTCGCAGTCAGCGGTGACAGGCGCATGTAGAGACGGGATGATTGGAAGATCTGTGAGTAGTTTGACCTCGCCGACACGATGGTGAAGGTTTCAAGTCCATACGACCTATCGTTTAGGCGCCAGCCTTGGAAGGGGCCGTCCGCACCACCATAGGCAGATATCTCCACTCCCAGTCGGAAAATGGGCAAACCAGTTGCACCAATGGATTCCTCATGCAAAGTTTATCCCCCCCTTTGAAACCTCCGACAAAAATAGTCCCATCCCCTAAATCCTCAAGGAAGCGGAGATATTTTACTTGAAACACCTTGAAGATAACTGGTCTACACGGGCTTTTTCTTTTTCACTGACATACACATTATTGTTAGCTATTAAGGAACATAATAAAGAAAGATTCAAAATCTATGCAACTATCACGCAAGTCGAACACGATCTATGCAATCTTTAGTTCAAGTTGACAATCCAAAATGATGACTTCCTTGTTTTCTGATTGGTGCTAATTTTCAAAGTATAACATTGTTTTCTGACTGAAGCATAATAGTATGCATGCTTTCAATACATTTCCAGGAGCACTGCCTGCTCAAACATGTTTATAATAAACAGATAACCATTACCACTTAGAAGCCTTTGCGGAATATTAGGTAACTAAGGTTGCCTATGGTTATAGAAGTCTCTGCTGCTGGCTTCCTCGTTTTTTATCGGAATTGTCTGTAATTAGAACCGATCGCAGTGCTTGCCATAAGCAGGGAGTGTCTAAACAGTTTTTTAACTTATTTGTTTGGCAGGGTGTTAGTAATATGAAAAACGAAGCTTATGTTTTTGTTCAAAAGAAACGTTATTTATACAAAGATGCCACAAAAATTGAATATTTTTATGCACATTATTTATTTTACATTTACATTTAGTTACATTTAGTTTTCAACAGCACCGTCACATCCACTACTCTTACAGCATATTATCATATAATGCTCCCATCAAATACCACTAGACTAAATCCGGTGAGTCAAGTCTACACATTTCCAGACAACCTAAATGGAATATGGATGAATTATATGGTTCATCAATTATTTTATCCGACAATTTGTTGCTATCACTACAGTGTTCTACTGATTTCTGCTACGTTACACTCATGTTACGTCATTCATTTATTCTGATCTGTGATATCTGCTTCTGGGACGATATCGCCGTTTTCGTCAAGAACTATGCCTGTGTTATCTGCTTCTTCGACGATATCGCCGTTTTCGTCAAGAGCTATGCCTGTGCCAGCGTGCATGTAACAATCCAATGGCCCATAACCATTATCCACTGTTGGACCACTGCTTTCTCCGTCCTCATTGTGCGTTGCAGGGTCAATATTAATCTAAAGCAAACACGAAACAGCTGTTAAAATTTCTTTTAATTAAGTCTTGCACTAAGTATCTCCAGCTACCTGCTCTTCATGGTCATCTAAGAATTTGTCGTACAGTTTATCTGTCTCCCAGTACTGCGCTCGTAAACTAAAAACGAGAAATATATGTACATTTATGTATGTACATATATGTACAGTTGCTTAAATTGTTTCGTAATTCCATTTTTATTAAACCTGTCAGTTTTAGCCACAAGTTTTCGCCATTCCTCAGGTGGATACATTAGAAAATATTCCATAATTAACCTCTGCACGGTCTCAATTTTTTGATCACTGTTGGTTTGCCTTACATGCTCCTTTCCAAGATGCCAAAGCATTTCAATCTAAATAAAAGTTTTATGTCATTTCTGTCTTATGAAAAATTCACTGCAAAACTGACCGAACAGGTCATTTACCGGGTTAAAGTTGCATTGATGTGGCGGCAGCCTGCACATAAATCGAAAATACATAACAATTAAAAGCCGCAGAAGAGGGCATGCAAATTGTATTATGGACTGGGGTTTGGTACCTGAAAACTGTATGGCCATATTCCATTGCAAGTCGGTCAATGATGTAGTGATCAGAATTTTCCTTTTTATATTGCATAACTAATTGCCACAGTTCCCAACGGAGATATTTCTTCTTATTATCAAATGTTGTTACTGCTCCATCATTATCCACTCTTTTTAGGTATTCTTCCATTTCCTTTTTTCTAGAATTTGACTTTGGTGCATCACTCTTTGTATGATACGGAGCATTGTCAATCACAATAATCGAGTCACCATATAGGTCCTTTACGTTGACACAGAGCTGGCGAAACCACTCAAAGTAGAACGTGGATTCAATATTATCGTGATAATCTTCTAGGTCGATAGTCTTCTCCTTGCCGGTCCCGGATTGTTTGGACCCACCAACAGGAAAAACTTTTGCAATGTTATGTATCAAACCATCCGGTCCAGATGTTGTGAATAGTATGCAATGACGGTTTTGCAATTTTACCCTTCCTCAGGAATGAAAAAAATTAACTTGCTTAACACATACCAGCGTGTATCATTATTATCCTTCTCCCCCTGTTCACGTGATGTTTCTGATAAGTGTACTTCAGTTTATCGTCGTGATCTATTAGCCTCGCCCTAGGAAGCCAAGCTTTACCTACAGAAATAGTACATAATAGTACATAGTAGTACTACATAGTAGTAGAAGTAGTAGTAGTAGTCGTAGTAGTAGTCGTTTTCACCAGCTATATATTTTATAATTTTACTCTTTACCTGATCTTGCATGAGGATCTATCCATGATTCATCTGTAATGTAAGGATACAGTAAATGCGTCATCTTCTTATAAAGAATTACATAAAATTAAAAAGTATTATTGATAAATTACCAGTGTAAATAACAGGTTTAGGAGACCGACTTTCGTCATTATCTTTCATTTTTTTAAGATAAACCCCCCTTTTAACCACTATATCTGGTCTTTCTAGTAGAACAAGTAGGGTGTCAATTCTCCCGTAATGGAAACCCATCATGTAGAGAAGTTTTCTGAATGTGGTTTTGCCACACATAGGACGAGGTGGGATTTGCCTACTAAAGTATTCCTGAGCGTCATCATATATCGCTTCAAATAACGGAGGCAAGTTGGACTTGAACTTGTTTTGAATAAAGTTAATGATGTGCTCCTTATCTACATTCGTGAATCGACAAATTGCTCTGCTAAATCGTTTTCGTTTTCGCCCTCTAGGCGTATCTATGCTTCCCGCTTGATGTCTTCGATTAATTTCGTTGACAGTTCTAACGGATACTCCTGTGGCTTTGGATGTCAAATCGGTTTCAGTACCCTCTAGCAGACCAGGAACGTTTTCTTGTTTATATATATGAAAAAAATTTCTGACGTTCATAATGGCATATTGGGCAGAACTTTGTATTGAACTTCCTCGTTTAAATATATATATCGGGTCTACTTTCACGCTGCATTGATTTCTTTTCAATGGTGAAGGAGTCGCTGATTCCCAACCTTCCTGCTGCATGGGATAGTCATTCGTGAGCACCTATTGATGGAGTGCTCCACTTTATCATCAGTTTGATCGGGAATCGAGACAATGTTGGCAAGTTCATCTAACTGAAGTAGTCCAACGTTCCACCTGGTGAATGTGGCGCATCTAACCGGGCTACATGGTTCTCCGTATGTAACGATGTCCAGTAAAGCTATTCTGAAATATTCGAGTTCTGCATCGGTCAATGGAAGAGGAAGCGCCGAGTTGTATTTGGTCGAAAGTTTCTTCATGGAATCAGACTTCATTAAGACAACGGAGTACGTCTCATCGTGTCTCGTTCCAGAAGGTATTCCATTTCTTCCACCGTAACTGTTTTGTAGGTTCATGTTTTTCTCTGCAACACTTGTTGAGCCAACAACGAAATAATAATGGTTTATAGAACGCACGCCTTTTGGAGTTGGAGTTTTCTCTGGAACGGCCACCATCGCTTGTTGACTTAAATCAATGAAGACATGCAACTTAGGTGGATCAGAAGCCTGTAGTACAGCTAAGTAAAAGTTCCTCAAAGACACTGCCCGACCCATTTCAACTCCCTTTGGACAAACTTTCACGAGTTCTATGAAAGACCTAGAAGTTATTCCGTTGTCAGTTAATACTTCATTTATTACAACTCTGCAGGGTTTCATTGACTGCGGAGGTAGTGGATAGTCAGACGAAACGGCAGCAACAACGTCATCGTTGGTGGCTTCAAAAGGTCCTGGTAATGTCGTATCTGATGTAGTTGAATGTGACGATGCAGGGTTCAAATCTATCTGTGCCTCAGACCCCTGTTCTGTATCACTTCCTGGTCGTTTCTGGACATAACACTGTCCTCTCCAAATATCAAGAACTGCATTTCGCCAAGCCAGTTCCTTTTCTCTGATTATATCTAACTGCAGGCTGTTTGTTTCTAATCCGGCATACACGGATTTAAAGTAGAAATAGTGTGCGAAAGTAGCAGCAGTTCCAACTGGGGTTACGTACAGACTAGTTGTGTACGCCTTACCAGTCACAGATTCAAATGCTTGCTTTGTTTTAAGTGCCATCCAGAAAGCGTAATAGTAAGGGCTACCCGAAGCCCACACGTTTCGCAGGAACTCCTCATCTGCTGTCTGTGGATCGTCACCCAGCATATATGCAATATCATGTTGTTATGATGTAATGAGGGACCACGCAAGTAACGTTGTATAAAGTAGGGCATTCTCCAGAGGCAGGTGAACAACACCAAATTATAACTGAAAGCATATAAAAATGATAGTCTTAACTGATAAAGTAAATAAGTAAGGTTGACTGCTACTTATTATTCAGATGCCATTAAACTGGAGCAACTACCACAACTTTCTCCAAGATTTTTTTTTTCGCGATAAAAGCAGGCGCTCAGTTTTGTAATAAAGTGACCGGCATTTTCTTGTACGTGCATTTGAATACAAACTCTGGCTATAATGGCAGGGTATGGCGAAACATTTCTCGGCCAATATTACCCAGTAACACTATACAGGGATGTTGAACAAGGGCTAAATGGAAACGTCTAACTATTATACCTCCACAACCACCACAAGCCAATGCTATAAATTCAGAGTTGACTGTTATTGCATACAGCAGTTACACTAGCATCATTATCACTTCAACGATTAATATGTAAAAACTAGTCGCACTAAGATTTGGATGCCATTTTTACATCAAAATGAAGTTTATAAATAGATCGATATAACAATGAATAATTTACTTACCAAATATTGTTAGAAGAATCATCCTGTGGTTTGCAGAATCCTTTCTCCCTGAGCACAGTACGCAGACTGTTGGGTGTGGTCCATTGTGCTGCAGTCTTTGCACCGAAAACTTTCACTGCATAGTTTGTAGCATATCATTATATCCGCTACACAACACTGTTTCATTTACCTCAAATTCCGCAAAGCATGTAAGTGGTAATGGTTATGTGTTTGGTATGAACATGTTTGAGCAGGCAGTGCTCCTGGAAATGTATTGAAAATATGCATACGATTATACTTCAGTCAGAAAACAATGTTATAACTTGAAAACTAGCACCTCGATGAGCTAGGGCGTCATCATTTTGGATAGTCAACTTTAACTAAAGATTGCATAGATCGTCAACTTAGGGGATTTTGAATCTTTCTTTATTATGTTCCTTAATAGCTAACAGTAATGTGTATGTCAGTGAAAAAGAAAAAGCCCGTGTAGACCAGTTATCTTCAAGGTGTTTCAAGTAAAATATCTCCGCTCCCTTGAGGATTTATGGGATGGGACTATTTTTGTCGGGGCTTTCAAAGGGAAGGATAAACTTTGCATGAGGAATCCATTGGTGCAACTTGTTTGCCCATTTTCCGACTGGGAGTGGAGATATGTGCCAATGATGGTGCGGACGGCCCCTTCCGATTGCTTCCTCGCATACTATGATGTAGATTGTTGTCGTGCTCTCCGAGGAAAAATCGGGAAAGAACGTACCGTCATCATAGGTATCCTTAATCACTTCCAACTGCAAACATAGGCACCCTGCTGCAGTTCATACAGCAAACAGGCACCCTGCAACAGTGCCTACCTTATAGGTGTCCAACATCATGATCTACCGACAAGAGAAATCTACAAGAGCATCCGGCAACCAGACCAACCGGCAATCAGACCAACCGGCAACCAGACCAACCGGCAACCAGACCAACCGGCATAGATCGTTGTCAACTTAGGGGATTTTGAATCTTTCTTTATTATGTTCCATAACAGCTAATAATAATGTATATGGCAGTGAATAAGAAAAACCCCGTGTAGACCAGTTATCGTCAAGGTGTTTCAAGTAAAATATCTCCGCTTCCTTGAGGATTTAGGGGATGGGACTATTTTTGTCGGGTGTTTCAAAGGGGGGGATAAACTTTGCATGAGGAATCCATTGGTGCAACTGGTTTGCCCATTTTCCGACTGGGAGTGGAGATATGTGCCAATGATGGTGCGGACGGCCCCTTCCAAGGCTGGCGCCTAAACGATAGGTCGTATGGACTTGAAACCTTCACCATCGTGTCGGCGAGGTCAAACTACTCACAGATCTTCCAATCAGCCCGTCTCTACATGCCCCTGTCAGCGCTGACTGCGAGTTGTCCAGAATTCGAAGGACCAAAATGGCGAATTTAGAGGCTGGCGCCTAAACGATTGGTTGTATGGACTTGAAACCTTCACCATCGTGTTGGCGAGGTCAAACTACTCACAGGTCTTCCAATCAGCCCGTCTCTACATGCCCCTGTCAGCGCTGACTGCGAGTTGTCCAGAATTCGAAGGACCAAAATGGCGAATTTAGAGGCTGGCGCCTAAACGATAGGTCGTATGGACTTGAAACCTTCACCATCGTGTTCATGAGGTAAAACTACTAACAGTTCTTCCAATCAGCCCGTCTCTACATGCCCCTGTCAGCGCTGACTGCGAGTTGTCCAGAATTCGAAGGACCAAAATGGCGAATGTAGAGGCTGGCGCCTAAACGATAGGTCGTATGGACTTGAAACCTTCACCATCGTGTTGGCGAGGTCAAACTACTCACAGATCTTCCAATCATCTCGTCTCTACATGCCCCTGTCACCGCTGACTGCGAGTTGTCCAGAATTCGAAGGACCAAAATGGCGAATTTAGAGGCTGGCGCCTAAACGATTGGTTGTATGGACTTGAAACCTTCACCATCGTGTTGGCGAGGTCAAACTACTCACAGGTCTTCCAATCAGCCCGTCTCTACATGCCCCTGTCAGCGCTGACTGCGAGTTGTCCAGAATTCGAAGGACCAAAATGGCGAATTTAGAGGCTGGCGCCTAAACGATAGGTCGTATGGACTTGAAACCTTCACCATCGTGTTCATGAGGTAAAACTACTAACAGTTCTTCCAATCAGCCCGTCTCTACATGCCCCTGTCAGCGCTGACTGCGAGTTGTCCAGAATTCGAAGGACCAAAATGGCGAATGTAGAGGCTGGCGCCTAAACGATAGGTCGTATGGACTTGAAACCTTCACCATCGTGTTGGCGAGGTCAAACTACTCACAGATCTTCCAATCATCTCGTCTCTACATGCCCCTGTCACCGCTGACTGCGAGTTGTCCAGAATTCGAAGGACCAAAATGGCGAATTTAGAGGCTGGCGCCTAAACGATAGGTCGTATGGACTTGAAACCTTCACCATCGTGTTGGCGAGGTCAAACTACTCACAGGTCTTCCAATCATCCCGTCTCTACATGCCCTGTCACCGCTGACTGCGAGTTGTCCAGAATTCGAAGGACCAAAATGGCGAATTTAGAGGCTGGCGCCTAAACGATAGGTCGTATGGACTTGAAACCTTCACCATCGTGTTGGCGAGGTCAAACTACTCACAGATCTTCCAATCATCCCGTCTCTACATGCCCCTGTCAGCGCTGACTGCGAGTTGTCCAGAATTCGAAGGACCAAAATGGCGAATTTAGAGGCTGGCGCCTAAACGATAGGTCGTATGGACTTGAAACCTTCACCATCGTGTTCATGAGGTCAAACTACTCACAGGTCTTCCAATCATCCCGTCTCTACATGCGCCTGTCACCGCTGACTGCGAGTTGTCCAGAATTCGAAGGACCAAAATGGCGAATTTAGAGGCTGGCGCCTAAACGATAGGTCGTATGGACTTGAAACCTTCACCATCGTGTTCATGAGGTAAAACTACTAACAGTTCTTCCAATCAGCCCGCGTCTACATGCCCTGTCACCGCTGACTGCGAGTTGTCCAGAATTCGAAGGACCAAAATGGCGAATTTAGAGGCTGGCGCCTAAACGATAGGTCGTATGGACTTGAAACCTTCACCATCGTGTTGGCGAGATCAAACTACTCACAGATCTTCCAATCAGCCCGTCTCTACATGCCCCTGTCAGCGCTGACTGCGAGTTGTCCAGAATTCGAAGGACCAAAATGGCGAATTTAGAGGCTGGCGCCTAAACGATTGGTTGTATGGACTTGAAACCTTCACCATCGTGTTGGCGAGGTCAAACTACTCACAGGTCTTCCAATCAGCCCGTCTCTACATGCCCCTGTCAGCGCTGACTGCGAGTTGTCCAGAATTCGAAGGACCAAAATGGCGAATTTAGAGGCTGGCGCCTAAACGATAGGTCGTATGGACTTGAAACCTTCACCATCGTGTTCATGAGGTAAAACTACTAACAGTTCTTCCAATCAGCCCGTCTCTACATGCCCCTGTCAGCGCTGACTGCGAGTTGTCCAGAATTCGAAGGACCAAAATGGCGAATGTAGAGGCTGGCGCCTAAACGATAGGTCGTATGGACTTGAAACCTTCACCATCGTGTTGGCGAGGTCAAACTACTCACAGATCTTCCAATCATCTCGTCTCTACATGCCCCTGTCACCGCTGACTGCGAGTTGTCCAGAATTCGAAGGACCAAAATGGCGAATTTAGAGGCTGGCGCCTAAACGATAGGTCGTATGGACTTGAAACCTTCACCATCGTGTTGGCGAGGTCAAACTACTCACAGATCTTCCAATCATCCCGTCTGTACATGCCCCTGTCAGCGCTGACTGCGAGTTGTCCAGAATTCGAAGGACCAAAATGGCGAATTTAGAGGCTGGCGCCTAAACGATAGGTCGTATGGACTTGAAACCTTCACCATCGTGTTCATGAGGTCAAACTACTCACAGGTCTTCCAATCATCCCGTCTCTACATGCGCCTGTCACCGCTGACTGCGAGTTGTCCAGAATTCGAAGGACCAAAATGGCGAATTTAGAGGCTGGCGCCTAAACGATAGGTCGTATGGACTTGAAACCTTCACCATCGTGTTCATGAGGTAAAACTACTAACAGTTCTTCCAATCAGCCCGCGTCTACATGCCCTGTCACCGCTGACTGCGAGTTGTCCAGAATTCGAAGGACCAAAATGGCGAATTTAGAGGCTGGCGCCTAAACGATAGGTCGTATGGACTTGAAACCTTCACCATCGTGTTGGCGAGATCAAACTACTCACAGATCTTCCAATCAGCCCGTCTCTACATTCCCCTGTCAGCGCTGACTGCGAGTTGTCCAGAATTCGAAGGACCAAAATGGCGAATTTAGAGGCTGGCGCCTAAACGATTGGTCGTATGGACTTGAAACCTTCACCATCGTGTTGGCGAGGTCAAACTACTCACAGGTCTTCCAATCAGCCCGTCTCTACATGCCCCTGTCAGCGCTGACTGCGAGTTGTCCAGAATTCGAAGGACCAAAATGGCGAATTTAGGGGCTGGCGCCTAAACGATAGGTCGTATTTCTTCTAGAGGGCGCCACGATCACTTTTTTCAAAAACTACTTGCGCCATGTTAATCAGCATGCTTGATAGTACCAACTACATAATTTTTAGCTAATTCTGATGAAAACTATTTTCCCGCCGTTTTTGGCTTCTAGAGGGCGCCACGATCATTTTTTTCAAAAACTACTTGCGCCATGTTAATCAGCATGCTTGATAGTACCAACTACATAATTTTTAGCTAATTCTGATGAAAACTATTTTCCCGCCTTTTTTGGCTTCTAGAGGGCGCCACGATCACTTTTTTCAAAAACTACTTGCGCCATGTTAATCAGCATGCTTGATAGTACCAACTACATAATTTTTAGCCAATTCTGATGAAAACTATTTTCCCGCCTTTTTTGGCTCCTAGAGGGCGCCACGATCACTTTTTTCAAAAACTACTTGCGCCATGTTAATCAGCATGCTTGATAGTACCAACTACATAATTTTTAGCCAATTCTGATGAAAACTATTTTCCCGCCTTTTTTGGCTCCTAGAGGGCGCCACGATCACTTTTTTCAAAAACTACTTGCGCCATGTTAATCAGCATGCTTGATAGTACCAACTACATAATTTTTAGCCAATTCTGATGAAAACTATTTTCCCGCCTTTTTTGGCTCCTAGAGGGCGCCACAATGAATGAAAATGGCTTAATCGGGCAGAATCGTAATCTACGCATCAAAATCTACTACCCTGCACCAGTTTCAACGAAATCTACGCCAAAAAGTTTCGTCGATATAACTGCAAAGATAGAATACCAGTCACTTTACGCGCAGCAGCAATTTTCCACAGTCATGAACAGACAGACATTGAATTTGCTACCATGCAAAAAAAATAAACAATGGCATTCATTTCAATTTCAGTCTTGGCATATACAATGTTAGCCACAAGAGACAAAAGGATGTATCTCTCATAGATTTTAATGAAAGCTTAACGAAAATGAATTTTTAACAATTAGAGAAAGTAGAAAGATGACACTGCTTAAATTTGGTCACAAATACAGGCACAACAAAATATTTGAAGGTTGGTGGACAAAAAGTCCGACTTCAGTGAAATCATATCCACGTTTAGTGTAGCAGATGCGCCTTCCGAGACATTTAAATGGAGTGTTAACTGGAATGGCATAAGTTTATGTAACGAAATAATGCAATAATGCAAAAAGTGGTACAAATTAGCTATGATATGGAAAATTGTGATTTTAATGATAAGATTTATGAATATTTGTGTAAGTATCATAGTAGCATGCTGATTTTAAAAATAAGTTACACAAGGATTTTAGGTTATGAATTACGGTTTGTTATTTGCCCTCCACTCAGGACGAAATCGTTACACGAATCTGCCGTTGTGGAACTCATTTTCCAATTGTCATGTATTGTTAAATGTATCTTGCAGGTTCAGATAATATTACTGATATTATCGTGTCAATTTAAATAAAGATGAATCTTATATACTGAATCTTGAGTCATTTGCCGTAGCCACCGTTCGTGCGCCGGAAAATAAACAGCAACCTACACAACAGCGAGGCGGATAATCAGTCTTTTGGATTGTCGGAGTTATTGAAGGTTTATCACGGTTATGTTTGGATGGGAATGCTGATTGTTTCATTGGCGGTGGCCGAAATATTCCATCAGGGATCGTCAAACTTCTCGAGAAGAATCAACATATTCTGAGTTTTCAAATTATTGTTGGAAGAAAGTGATCCCTTCCAGTCGTCAACTTGCCGTAATGTTCCTTCGAGGTACGCTATCTCGCCGGTGCTACTGGTGGGGATTGTTGTAACAAATGCTTTCAAATGCAGTAACGTGTATAACATGGTATTGCCGAGATTTGTGATGCCATATGCAAACTTTGCCGCGCTCTTGCGTGACCACTATATAACCCTGACAAGGCCAGCATCAGCATAGCAGTGCGTGAATCTGGACTCATTAAATACTATGGAGGCCTTGTTGAATTTGACGGATGGCATATTCCATAAATCGCCTCACAAGATTGATTCCCAAAGAATGAACGAAATCACTACAACATCCACCGACTTTGAACTAAAATCAGAAGTAGAGAAATGGTTCTCACTCCAAGATCAATCTGACATGGAAACATCTGCTTTGCGACACATACTGAAGAATTCGACTCTACATTCCCTTGGTTTGACAGCTATCAAAAAAATGGTTCGAGACAATCCGCAGTTAGTTTGTACACGTGTTAGAACATTATGATCATTTTTGAAATTTTTGCCACTTTTGACCAATTTTGCGCACCTTGAAAAAATGTCGCAAATTTCCCAAAACTTCGTCTTTACACATTATCGACCATTTTGATCATTCTTGGTATTTTTGCCGCCTTTGGCCAATCCTGTCCACCCAGGAAAAATGTCGCAAATTGCCCAATGCTTGTTGGGAGATGCAAGGGGGAGTATTGCGAGGCTTGATGGAGCAACGTGAGGCTTGTTGTAAGTAGGCCAGGACAGGTTGACTCGGATGGACTATTACTAGATACGATGTAATAGCGTTAGCTTTGGTAAGAAAAAGGTGAGGGTTTTTGGAATACGGTGAGATTTGATGGTGTGTGGCGTGCATTGATGGAGGATGGTGGTATATGTTGGAATATCGTCACCATACAATGGTCATACTTAATTGAGTATAGTAAGATTGGTGGAATACGATGCAGCTGTCTACTCAAACCAGACAAGTGTCCGCAGGCTAGACCGGAAGAGGCATTTATTATTAAGCATTGGCTGGTGGCAGTGGTATTTCGGAACTGAAATGTCACTGGTGTATATTTGAACAATATGTTTTTGATGCATGCGTAATTTCTTCTCAATCATGTGTTGTATCATAAATAATTTGCACACAAAATGCTATTAAGCTTAAAGAAGTGCCAGTTTTGTAGTTGAACGTTGTCATTTTGAACAATGCAGATTCGACAACCAATCATCAATACAATCATCCAAAAGCTGTGCTCAACTTGTTGCTAAGATATAGGCTTGTCGACGTTTAACTTGCCTTAAAGAACATTGGTTGTCTTGAGTATGCAATATTGCATTTATCATTCACTCATTTGGGGCAATCCCTTAAAAGGTAGAGCATAGGGAGATATATGATATCATGGTGAAATAACGTTAGGCGAAGTGACTAATGGGGAAAATTTCGAGACGGGGTATAGAATGGTGAGGTTTGGTGAATCAGCGTGAGGCTTGTTGGAATACGGTGAGACATGGTGGAGTATAGTTTGTTATTGTACCGTATTGTGAGCTTTGGCGGAGTAAGGTGAGATTTCGTGGAGCATGGTGAAATTTGGTGGGGTATATTGACCTCAGCTGGAGTATTGTCAGCTTTTGGAGAGCTGGAGAGCTCTGTTGGAGTGGGGGTGGACCAATGTATTTAGTCTAAACTGTAACGAGAAATTATTGGAAAACGTCCCTCTCGACCCCAACGACCCAAAAACACAGTGCCCATTTACCGTGCACAGTTTGATCCAATTTTCGAAAATGTCGCCAAATTGTCCCAGACTTAGTTTGTACAGGTGTTAGAGCATTATGATCATTTTTGGAATTTTTGCCACTTTTGACCAATTTTGCGCACCTAGAAAAAATGTCACAAATTTCCCAAACCTTCGTCTTTACACATTATCGACCATTTTGATCATTTTTGGTATTTTTGCCGCCTTTGGCCAATCGTGTCCAGCCAGGAAAAATGTCGCAAATTGCCCAATGCTTGTTGGGAGATGCTTGGGGGAGTATTGCGAGGCTTGGTGGAGCAACGTGAGGCTTGGTGGAGCAGCGTGAGGCTTGTTGTAAGTAAGCCAGGACATGTTGACTAGGATGGACTATTACTAGATACGATGTAATAGCGTTAGCTTTGGTAAAAAAGGTGAGGGTTTTTGGAATACGGTGAGATTTGAATGTGTGTGGCGTGCATTGATGGATGATGGTGGGATATGTTGGAATATCGTCACCATACAATGGTCATACTTAATTGAGTATAGTAAGATTGGTGGAATACGATGCAGCTGTCTACCCAAACCAGACAAGTGTCCGCAGGCTAGACCGGAAGAGGCATTTATTATTAAGCATTGGCTGGTGTCAGTGGTATTTCGGAACTGCAATGTCACTGGTATATATTTGAACAATATGTTTTTGATGCATGCGTAATTTCTTCTCAATCATGTGTTGTATCATAAATAATTTGCACACAAAATGCAATTAAGCTTAAAGAAGTGCCAGTTTTGTAGTTGAACGTTGTCATTTTGAACAATGCAGATTCGACAACCAATCATCAAATCAATCATGCAAAAGCTGTGCTCAACTTGTTGCTAAGTTATAGGCTTGTCGACGTTTAACTTGCCTTAAAGAACATTGGTTGTCTTGAGTATGCAATATTGCATTTATCATTCACTCATTCGGGGCAATCCCATAAAAGGTGGAGCATAGGGAGATATGGGATATCATGGTGAAATAACGTTAGGCGAAGTGACTAATGTGGAATATTTCGAGACGGGGTACAGAATGGTGAGGTTTGGTGAATCAGCGTGAGGCTTGTTGGAATACGGTGAGACATGGTGGAGTATTTTGTGACATTGTGGAGTATAGTTTGTTATTGTATCGTATTGTGAGCTTTGGCGGAGTAAGGGGAGATTTCGTGGAGCATGGTGAAATCTGGTGGGGTATATTAACCTCAGCTGGAGTAGTGTCAGCTTTTGGAGAGCTGGAGAGCTCTGTTGGAGTGGGGGTGGACCAATGTATTTCCTGGAAACTGTAACGAGAAATTATTGGAAAACGTCCCTCTCGACCCGAACGACCCAAAAACACAGTGCCCATTTACCGTGCACAGTTTGATCCAATTTTTGAAAATGTCGCCAAATTGTCCCAGACTTAGTTTGTACAGGTGTTAGAGCATTATGATCATTTTTGGAATTTTTGCCACTTTTGACCAATTTTGCGCACCTAGAAAAAATGTCACAAATTTCCCAAACCTTCGTCTTTACACATTATCGACCATTTTGATCATTTTTGGTATTTTTGCCGCCTTTGGCCAATCGTGTCCAGCCAGGAAAAATGTCGCAAATTGCCCAATGCTTGTTGGGAGATGCTTGGGGGAGTATTGCGAGGCTTGGTGGAGCAACGTGACGCTTGGTGGAGCAACGTGAGGCTTGTTGTAAGTAAGCCAGGACATGTTGACTAGGATGGACTATTACTAGATACGATGTAATAGCGTTAGCTTTGGTAAAAAAGGTGAGGGTTTTTGGAATACGGTGAGATTTGATGGTGTGTGGCGTGCATTGATAGATGATGGTGGGATATGTTGGAATATCGTCACCATACAATGGTCATACTTAATTGAGTATAGTAAGATTGGTGGAATACGATGCAGCTGTCTAACCAAACCAGACAAGTGTCCGCAGGCTAGACCGGAAGAGGCATTTATTATTAAGCATTGGCTGGTGTCAGTGGTGTTTCGGAACTGAAATGTCACTGGTATATATTTGAACAATATGTTTTTGATACATGCGTAATTTCTTCTCAATCATGTGTTGTATCATAAATAATTTGCACACAAAATGCAATTAAGCTTAAAGAAGTGCCAGTTTTGTAGTTGAACGTTGTCATTTTGAACAATGCAGATTCGACAACCAATCATCAATTCAATCATGCAAAAGCTGTGCTCAACTTTTTGCTAAGATAAAGGCTTGTCGACGTTTAACTTGCCTTAAAGAACATTGTTTGTCTTGAGTATGCAATATTGCATTTATCATTCACTCATTTGGGGCAATCCCATAAAAGGTGGAGCATAGGGAGATATGGGATATCATGGTGAAATAACGTTAGGCGAAGTGACTAATGTGGAATATTTCGAGACGGGGTATAGAATGGTGAGGTTTGGTGAATCAGCGTGAGGCTTGTTGGAAAACGGTGAGACATGGTGGAGTATAGTTTGTTATTGTACCGTATTGTGATTTTTGACGGAGTAAGGTGAGATTTTGTGGAGCATGGTGAAATTTGGTGGGGTATATTGACATCAGCTGGAGTATTGTCAGCTTTTGGAGAGCTGGAGAGCTCTGTCGGAGTGCGGGTGGACCAATGTATTTCCTGGAAACTGTAACGAGAAATTATTGGAAAACGTCCCTCTCGACTTGAACGACCCAAAAACAAAGTGCCCATTTACTGTGCACAGTTTGATCCAATTTTCGAAAATGTCGCCAAAATGTCCCAGACTTAGTTTGTACAGGTGTTAGAGCATTATGATCATTTTTGGAATTTTTGCCACTTTTGACCAATTTTGCGCACCTAGAAAAAATGTCACAAATTTCCCAAACCTTCGTCTTTACACATTATCGACCATTCTGATCATTTTTGGTATTTTTGCCGCCTTTGGCCAATCGTGTCCAGCCAGGGAAAATGTCGCAAATTGCCCAATGCTTGTTGGGAGATGTTAGGGGGAGTATTGCGAGGCTTGGTGGAGCAACGTGAGGCTTGGTGGAGCAACGTGAGGCTTGGTGGAGCAACGTGAGGCTTGGTGGAGCAACGTGAGGCTTGTTGTAAGTAAGCCAGGACATGTTGACTAGGATGGACTATTACTAGATACGATGTAATAGCGTTAGCTTTGGTAAAAAAGGTGAGGGTTTTTGGAATACGGTGAGATTTGATGGTGTGTGGCGTGCATTGATGGATGATGGTGGGATATGTTGGAATATCGTCACCATACAATGGTCATACTTAATTGAGTATAGTAAGATTGGCGGAATACGATGCAGCTGTCTACCCAAACCAGACAAGTGTCCGCAGGCTAGACCGGAAGAGGCATTTATTATTAAGCATTGGCTGGTGTCAGTGGTATTTCGGAACTGCAATGTCACTGGTATATATTTGAACAATATGTTTTTGATACATGCGTAATTTCTTCTCAATCATGTGTTGTATCATAAATAATTTGCACACAAAATGCAATTAAGCTTAAAGAAGTGTCAGTTTTGTAGTTGAACGTTGTCATTTTGAACAATGCAGATTCAACAACCAATCATCAAATCAATCATGCAAAAGCTGTGCTCAACTTGTTGCTAAGTTATAGGCTTGTCGACGTTTAACTTGCCTTAAAGAACATTGGTTGTCTTGAGTATGCAATATTGCATTTATCATTCACTCATTCGGGGCAATCCCATAAAAGGTGGAGCATAGGGAGATATGGGATATCATGGTGAAATAACGTTAGGCGAAGTGACTAATGTGGAATATTTCGAGACGGGGTATAGAATGGTGAGGTTTGGTGAATCAGCGTGAGGCTTGTTGGAATACGGTGAGACATGGTGGAGTATTTTGTGACATTGTGGAGTATAGTTTGTTATTGTATCGTATTGTGAGCTTTGGCGGAGTAAGGGGAGATTTCGTGGAGCATGGTGAAATCTGGTGGGGTATATTAACCTCAGCTGGAGTAGTGTCAGCTTTTGGAGAGCTGGAGAGCTCTGTTGGAGTTAGAGTGGACCAATGTATTTAGTCTAAACTGTAACGAGAAATTATTGGAAAACGTCCCTCTCGACCCGAACGACCAAAAAACACAGTGCCCATTTACTGTGCACAGTTTGATCCAATTTTCGAAAATGTCGCCAAATTGTCCCAGACTTAGTTTGTACAGGTGTTAGAGCATTATGATCATTTTTGGAATTTTTGCCACTTTTGACCAATTTTGCGCACCTAGAAAAAATGTCACAAATTTCCCAAACCTTCGTCTTTACACATTATCGACCATTTTGATCATTTTTGGTATTTTTGCCGCCTTTGGCCAATCGTGTCCAGCCAGGAAAAATGTCGCAAATTGCCCAATGCTTGTTGGGAGATGCTTGGGGGAGTATTGCGAGGCTTGGTGGAGCAACGTGAGGCTTGGTGGAGCAACGTGAGGCTTGTTGTAAGTAAGCCAGGACATGTTGACTAGGATGGACTATTACTAGATACGATGTAATAGCGTTAGCTTTGGTAAAAAAGGTGAGGGTTTTTGGAATACGGTGAGATTTGATGGTGTGTGGCGTGCATTGATGGATGATGGTGGGATATGTTGGAATATCGTCACCATACAATGGTCATACTTAATTGAGTATAGTAAGATTGGTGGAATACTATGCAGCTGTCTACCCAAACCAGACAAGTGTCCGCAGGCTAGACCGGAAGAGGCATTTATTATTAAGCATTGGCTGGTGTCAGTGGTATTTCGGAACTGCAATGTCACTGGTATATATTTGAACAATATGTTTTTGATGCATGCGTAATTTCTTCTCAATCATGTGTTGTATCATAAATAATTTGCACACAAAATGCAATTAAGCTTAAAGAAGTGCCAGTTTTGTAGTTGAACGTTGTCATTTTGAACAATGCAGATTCGACAACCAATCATCAAATCAATCATGCAAAAGCTGTGCTCAACTTGTTGCTAAGATATAGGCTTGTCGACGTTTAACTTGCCTTAAAGAACAATGGTTGTCTTGAGTATGCAATATTGCATTTATCATTCACTCATTCGGGGCAATCCCATAAAAGGTGGAGCATAGGGAGATATGGGATATCATGGTGAAATAACGTTAGGCGAAGTGACTAATGTGGAATATTTCGAGACGGGGTACAGAATGGTGAGGTTTGGTGAATCAGCGTGAGGCTTGTTGGAATACGGTGAGACATGGTGGAGTATAGTTTGTTATTGTACCGTATTGTGATTTTTGACGGAGTAAGGTGAGATTTCGTGGAGCATGGTGAAATTTGGTGGGGTATATTGACATCAGCTGGAGTATTGTCAGCTTTTGGAGAGCTGGAGAGCTCTGTTGGAGTGCGGGTGGACCAATGTATTTCCTGGAAACTGTAACGAGAAATTATTGGAAAACGTCCCTCTCGACTTGAACGACCCAAAAACAAAGTGCCCATTTACTGTGCACAGTTTGATCCAATTTTCGAAAATGTCGCCAAATTGTCCCAGACTTAGTTTGTACAGGTGTTAGAGCATTATGATCATTTTTGGAATTTTTGCCACTTTTGACCAATTTTGCGCACCTAGAAAAAATGTCACAAATTTCCCAAACCTTCGTCTTTACACATTATCGACCATTTTGATCATTTTTGGTATTTTTGCCGCCTTTGGCCAATCGTGTCCAGCCAGGAAAAATGTCGCAAATTGCCCAATGCTTGTTGGGAAATGCTTGGGGGAGTATTGCGAGGCTTGGTGGAGCAACGTGAGGCTTGGTGGAGCAACGTGAGGCTTGGTGGAGCAACGTGAGGCTTGGTGGAGCAACGTGAGGCTTGGTGCAGCAACGTGAGGCTTGTTGTAAGTAAGCCAGGACATGTTGACTAGGATGGACTATTACTAGATACGATGTAATAGCGTTAGCTTTGGTAAAAAAGGCGAGGGTTTTTGGAATACGGTGAGATTTGATGGTGTGTGGCGTGCATTGATGGATGATGGTGGGATATGTTGGAATATCGTCACCATACAATGGTCATACTTAATTGAGTATAGTAAGATTGGTGGAATACGATGCAGCTGTCTACCCAAACCAGACAAGTGTCCGCAGGCTAGACCGGAAGAGGCATTTATTATTAAGCATTGGCTGGTGTCAGTGGTATTTCGGAACTGCAATGTCACTGGTATATATTTGAACAATATGTTTTTGATACATGCGTAATTTCTTCTCAATCATGTGTTGTATCATAAATAATTTGCACACAAAATGCAATTAAGCTTAAAGAAGTGTCAGTTTTGTAGTTGAACGTTGTCATTTTGAACAATGCAGATTCGACAACCAATCATCAAATGAATCATGCAAAAGCTGTGCTCAACTTGTTGCTAAGTTATAGGCTTGTCGACGTTTAACTTGCCTTAAAGAACATTGGTTGTCTTGAGTATGCAATATTGCATTTATCATTCACTCATTCGGGGCAATCCCATAAAAGGTGGAGCATAGGGAGATATGGGATATCATGGTGAAATAACGTTAGGCGAAGTGACTAATGTGGAATATTTCGAGACGGGGTACAGAATGGTGAGGTTTGGTGAATCAGCGTGAGGCTTGTTGGAATACGGTGAGACATGGTGGAGTATTTTGTGACATTGTGGAGTATAGTTTGTTATTGTATCGTATTGTGAGCTTTGGCGGAGTAAGGGGAGATTTCGTGGAGCATGGTGAAATCTGGTGGGGTATATTAACCTCAGCTGGAGTAGTGTCAGCTTTTGGAGAGCTGGAGAGCTCTGTTGGAGTTAGGGTGGACCAATGTATTTAGTCTAAACTGTAACGAGAAATTATTGGAAAACGTCCCTCTCCACCCGAACGACCCAAAAACACAGTGCCCATTTACTGTGCACAGTTTGATCCAATTTTCGAAAATGTCGCCAAATTGTCCCAGACTTAGTTTGTACAGGTGTTAGAGCATTATGATCATTTTTGGAATTTTTGCCACTTTTGACCAATTTTGCGCACCTAGAAAAAATGTCACAAATTTCCCAAACCTTCGTCTTTACACATTATCGACCATTTTGATCATTTTTGGTATTTTTGCCGCCTTTGGCCAATCGTGTCCAGCCAGGAAAAATGTCGCAAATTGCCCAATGCTTGTTGGGAGATGCTTGGGGGAGTATTGCGAGGCTTGGTGGAGCAACGTGACGCTTGGTGGAGCAACGTGAGGCTTGTTGTAAGTAAGCCAGGACATGTTGACTAGGATGGACTATTACTAGATACGATGTAATAGCGTTAGCTTTGGTAAAAAAGGTGAGGGTTTTTGGAATACGGTGAGATTTGATGGTGTGTGGCGTGCATTGATGGATGATGGTGGGATATGTTGGAATATCGTCACCATACAATGGTCATACTTAATTGAGTATAGTAAGATTGGTGGAATACGATGCAGCTGTCTACCCAAACCAGACAAGTGTCCGCAGGCTAGACCGGAAAAGGCATTTATTATTAAGCATTGGCTGGTGTCAGTGGTATTTCGGAACTGCAATGTCACTGTTATATATTTGAACAATATGTTTTTGATACATGCGTAATTTCTTCTCAATCATGTGTTGTATCATAAATAATTTGCACACAAAATGCAATTAAGCTTAAAGAAGTGTCAGTCTTGTAGTTGAACGTTGTCATTTTGAACAATGCAGATTCGACAACCAATCATCAAATCAATCATGCAAAAGCTGTGCTCAACTTGTTGCTAAGATATAGGCTTGTCGACGTTTAACTTGCCTTAAAGAACATTGGTTGTCTTGAGTATGCAATATTGCATTTATCATTCACTCATTCGGGGCAATCCCATAAAAGGTGGAGCATAGGGAGATATATGATATCATGGTGAAATAACGTTAGGCGAAGTGACTAATGTGGAATATTTCGAGACGGGGTACAGAATGGTGAGGTTTGGTGAATCAGCGTGAGGCTTGTTGGAATGCGGTGAGACATGGTGGAGTATTTTGTGACATTGTGGAGTATAGTTTGTTATTGTATCGTATTGTGAGCTTTGGCGGAGTAAGGGGAGATTTCGTGGAGCATGGTGAAATCTGGTGGGGTATATTAACCTCAGCTGGAGTAGTGTCAGCTTTTGGAGAGCTGGAGAGCTCTGTTGGAGTTAGGGTGGACCAATGTATTTAGTCTAAACTGTAACGAGAAATAATTGGAAAACGTCCCTCTCCACCCGAACGACCCAAAAACACAGTGCCCATTTACTGTGCACAGTTTGATCCAATTTTCGAAAATGTCGCCAAATTGTCCCAGACTTAGTTTGTACAGGTGTTAGAGCATTATGATCATTTTTGGAATTTTTGCCACTTTTGACCAATTTTGCGCACCTAGAAAAAATGTCACAAATTTCCCAAACCTTCGTCTTTACACATTATCGACCATTTTGATCATTTTTGGTATTTTTGCCGCCTTTGGCCAATCGTGTCCAGCCAGGAAAAATGTCGCAAATTGCCCAATGCTTGTTGGGAGATGCTTGGGGGAGTATTGCGAGGCTTGGTGGAGCAAGGTGAGGCTTGGTGGAGCAACGTGAGGCTTGTTGTAAGTAAGCCAGGACATGTTGACTAGGATGGACTATTACTAGATACGATGTAATAGCGTTAGCTTTGGTAAAAATGGTGAGGGTTTTTGGAATACGGTGAGATTTGATGGTGTGTGGCGTGCATTGATGGATGATGGTGGGATATGTTGGAATATCGTCACCATACAATGGTCATACTTAATTGAGTATAGTAAGATTGGTGGAATACGATGCAGCTGTCTACCCAAACCAGACAAGTGTCCGCAGGCTAGACCGGAAGAGGCATTTATTATTAAGCATTGGCTGGTGTCTGTGGTATTTCGGAACTGCAATGTCACTGGTATATATTTGAACAATATGTTTTTGATGCATGCGTAATTTCTTCTCAATCATGTGTTGTATCATAAATAATTTGCACACAAAATGCAATTAAGCTTAAAGAAGTGTCAGTTTTGTAGTTGAACGTTGTCATTTTGAACAATGCAGATTCGACAACCAATCATCAAATCAATCATGCAAAAGCTGTGCTCAACTTGTTGCTAAGTTATAGGCTTGTCGACGTTTAACTTGCCTTAAAGAACATTGGTTGTCTTGAGTATGCAATATTGCATTTATCATTCACTCATTCGGGGCAATCCCATAAAAGGTGGAGCATAGGGAGATATGGGATATCATGGTGAAATAACGTTAGGCGAAGTGACTAATGTGGAATATTTCGAGACGGGGTACAGAATGGTGAGGTTTGGTGAATCAGCGTGAGGCTTGTTTGAATACGGTGAGACATGGTGGAGTATTTTGTGACATTGTGGAGTATAGTTTGTTATTGTATCGTATTGTGAGCTTTGGCGGAGTAAGGGGAGATTTCGTGGAGCATGGTGAAATCTGGTGGGGTATATTAACCTCAGCTGGAGTAGTGTCAGCTTTTGGAGAGCTGGAGAGCTCTGTTGGAGTTAGGGTGGACCAATGTATTTAGTCTAAACTGTAACGAGAAATTATTGGAAAACGTCCCTCTCCACCCGAACGACCCAAAAACACAGTGCCCATTTACTGTGCACAGTTTGATCCAATTTTCGAAAATGTCGCCAAATTGTCCCAGACTTAGTTTGTACAGGTGTTAGAGCATTATGATCATTTTTGGAATTTTTGCCACTTTTGACCAATTTTGCGCACCTAGAAAAAATGTCACAAATTTCCCAAACCTTCGTCTTTACACATTATCGACCATTTTGATCATTTTTGGTATTTTTGCCGCCTTTGGCCAATCGTGTCCAGCCAGGAAAAATGTCGCAAATTGCCCAATGCTTGTTGGGAGATGCTTGGGGGAGTATTGCGAGGCTTGGTGGAGCAACGTGACGCTTGGTGGAGCAACGTGAGGCTTGTTGTAAGTAAGCCAGGACATGTTGACTAGGATGGACTATTACTAGATACGATGTAATAGCGTTAGCTTTGGTAAAAAAGGTGAGGGTTTTTGGAATACGGTGAGATTTGATGGTGTGTGGCGTGCATTGATGGATGATGGTGGGATATGTTGGAATATCGTCACCATACAATGGTCATACTTAATTGAGTATAGTAAGATTGGTGGAATACGATGCAGCTGTCTACCCAAACCAGACAAGTGTCCGCAGGCTAGACCGGAAAAGGCATTTATTATTAAGCATTGGCTGGTGTCAGTGGTATTTCGGAACTGCAATGTCACTGTTATATATTTGAACAATATGTTTTTGATACATGCGTAATTTCTTCTCAATCATGTGTTGTATCATAAATAATTTGCACACAAAATGCAATTAAGCTTAAAGAAGTGTCAGTCTTGTAGTTGAACGTTGTCATTTTGAACAATGCAGATTCGACAACCAATCATCAAATCAATCATGCAAAAGCTGTGCTCAACTTGTTGCTAAGATATAGTGATGCAACCAATACACAGATATCTGAAAAATATCTGAAATTTCAGATATGATACAGATCTGATATGAATATCATATCATATCTGAAAAAAAAATATCAGATCTGATATCAGAAATATCAAAACATATCATATCTAAAAACAATGCTTATATCTGCAGATATTCAGATATTCTATAAGTAAAGCCATTTACTAAGTTTATCAACTTGCCCCTGTAGAATGCAGGAAATTTGAGAGGTTTAGAGAAACGGATCACACCAAATAAGAAGCAAATGGCTTACTGCTGAAAAGGCAAATTGCCACTGTGTTGCGCATCATCGTCGTCACTTCAAGCTGCTGTGTATTTTTTATCACAATTGAGTCCTACAAAATCAAGCATTCAACATCACTCTTCCATCCATCCAAATATTTTCGTTAAACTTCATTATCCGTACTGCTCAAAATTTTAATTATTGGTTTACTGGTAATTTGAGCGAGATTCTAAGCATAGAATACTCCGGAATCATGTCGCACAACGCTTCGACAGCATTGGAGCCCCTGAGCCCTTTGATCGGCTTTGTGGAAAATGTCGAAAGTAGTTCGCTCACAGAGGACAATGATATCCTGGAATTGACGGTTGAAACCCCCGTTCCGTTTTCTGATCGTGCGGTACCTGACTTCTTTAAGCTACGCGGACCAATTTATAAACTTTATAAATGGTCAGATAAAATTCGGATGTGGAAGTGTACCATGTGCAGGTAAGTTCCTCAAATTTTGTTCATAATTAAATTTGGAGTATCCTGGGGTCTAAAATACGAATTAGCCCACTTATATCCAGACTATGTTGTGTCCACAGTGTATCCTTACAACATTATCCTAAATGTGCATCATCGACTTTGACTCGCCATTTTAAATTGAAGCACCCGAAGGCCTTTGACCAAATCAAGGAAACGAAGAACCTCGATCAGAAGCAAGGGACATTGACATCTCATGTGGTTCCGCTCAAACCGCCACCGGCAGTAGTTACAAAAGACGGTGTTCGAAATCGAATTGCTAGCTTAATTGTTGGTGCCGACCTTCCATTCAATCTTGTCGACAATGATTTCTTCAATGATCTAATGGCTTATGTATCAAGAGAACACGAAAACGTAGTTCCCCTTCCATCTCGAACAACTGTAAAGTCAGATATCGACAAAATGTATGTTGATGAACTTGCGATCCTTAAATCAGAATTAGCGAGCAACAAGGGGAAGATCAGCTTAATAGTTGACTGTTGGACATCATCCAATCAAAACGCATTTCAAGGTGTTCTGGCAACTTGGATTGACAACAGTTGGAACATGCAAAGCTGCCTCCTCGACTTAACGATACTAGAAGGATCTCATACTGGAACAAACTTGGCAAAGGAATTGGCTAAAGTTATAACGAATTTCAATCTTTGGAACAAGGTAATAAAATTTGCAGTTAAAGGTTATTAACAGATTGTCCCGGAGTCTACAATTCTTTGTAGCTCACTCTTTTACACCAATGGTCCTGGAGTCTACAGTTCTATGTAGCTCACTAACCTCATAACTGCGTTTCATGTTAATTGAAACAATTTGTTAATTTCAATTCACAGGTAATGGCCATAACGACGGACAACGCATCTAATATGGACACTATGTTCGAGTCCCTTGACACCAAAGCAATTGAGATGGAATCAGACATTTCTTCCGGCACCGGACGTGTTCGTTGCTTAGCTCACATTATTAATTTATCATGCAAGGCACTATTATCCACAGCGGAAGCCGAAATGCAAAATGAAAGTGAAGAGGACTTTGGAGAAGCAGATAAGGAGATTCCTGGAGTTGGGTTACTCAAAAAAATTAGAGCTGCGATTCGAGCGATTAGGGCGTCACCACAGCGCTTACGAAATTATGAAGCGTACTGCAAGCAAGAAAATTTGAAACACCTTGCGTTGTTGCGTGACGTTCAGACTAGATGGAACTCAACTTTTGACATGCTTGTTAGAGCCAAAGAAATGAAGCCTGCTCTAATTCGCACAATTTCAAGCTGCAAGGATCTAACAAAGTACAAAATAAGTGACATTGAATGGGAGCAAATTAACCAGTTAATTGATATTCTGCAGCCATTTAAAGAAACAACAATAGTCATTTCTAAGGATCGACCCACATTATCTGATACTTCTGGTTCCTATGTGTACCTTTTTACCCATTTGGAAAAGTATATCGATTCTACTGACTCGCAACAACAGTTTCCGCCAGCATCTAAGAGGGCAAGACATGACCAACAAGTATCTTTCCCTGAATGGTTAATTAAATCCGCCGAAGCCGCCTGGGAGAAACTGAAAGACTATTATCCATCTTCTGATGGCCTAGTCCACTGGGCTGCTACTGGTAAGAACAAAAGTTGGAAACTCAAGAATGAGTTATCCCAGTTAACTAGTACTGGAGTATAACGTGCTTGTTATCTCACTGACTTTCAGTTATGAATCCCCGATTCAAAATGGAATGGTTTAAGGCATTAGAGTGGACGCAAGACGACCAGAGAAAAGCAAGAAATGCCGTCAAGAACTTTTGGCAACTGCATTACCTGCCAATGGTAAACGATGGTTCGAACGAGACGTCTTCAACCGTCAGCACAGTTACAGAAACTGGAGACGAATTCGAGAAAATGTATTCCCAGAAAATGGAAAAGTTTCAGCGTCCCGACGACGAACTCAAGCAATATCTTTTGGAACCTGTCGTCGGCAAAAAAACTATCTCCATAAACGGGGGAATTCTGGGCTGGTGGCAGGTACTTTCAATAAATCACATATTTACGATTTCTCCGGCGGAACCGGCGCTTACATGTATTTCTTTCTCATTTCTCAGAACAACTCAGCACGATTTCCAAATCTCTCCAGAATGGCAAAGGATGTGCTGGCGGTTCACGGGACGGGGGTGTCAGTGGAAAGGTTTTTTTCTAGCGGATCGGATTTGCTTAATCCAAAGCGGCAGAGACTAACCGCTAAATCGATTCAGGAATGCCTGGCTCTTAAATCTTGGATAAAACGGAAGAATAAAGCTGAAAACAGTCACTTTCTTGAATCGCTACGTAAGATAAAATGCTATGGAAGTGACATTGGTGAAGATGATGATAATGAATGTACTTAATAATCTTTCATTTTCATATACTGCTAGTCTTACAACCGATGTCATATTGCACACGCAAAAGTACAAATTTATTTTATGAGAAAATTACCTCAGTGGAATATTTTGTATGATATATCCCAGTGGGACTACTAAATTAATACAACAAATTTTTAGTATTAATTTAATTTAAATTAAGATCATGTCTTTTAATCATAATCGGATAGATCGGAGTCGTCAAATGAGTAGAGGTACTTCGGCTTTTGTTGTTGAGGAATAATTGATTTCTTCTTCTTTGCTGCATTACTCTTCGTTAAGCCGCAGTTACATTGTTCCCACCTGACAGTTTTTGCTGGACATTTCTTCTGCTCGTCACGAAGGATATCAAATTGGATACATTTAAAAGTTTCAAAACCAGCGGCTTCAAATGCAAGTTTCCGCTTGTAACATATAGCCGTCACTCTTGCATCCCGGAGGGAGGAATGGGTACTCTCTTGGGGGTTGTATCCTAAAAAGTGCATCGCAAGCTGAGAAAGTTTAATTGGCTTTCCATGCTTGTCCTTGAAAAAATGTTGCAGCTCACAGATTCGGGTTCCCGGTAGGCAGGATTTGTTAGGGAAACCAAGGCTGACGAGGTCGTCCTTAATACCGAGACCGACGAGAAGCTTTCCAGTCAGCACCAGTTTGAGGAGGGATTGTAGAATTTCTGGAGGAACTCCAGTTTTCAGTTTTTCTGGGGTTAGTCCGGTTTGAGCGGTATTGTAGCGGCAGACTGTTTCCTTTTCTCTGCTGACGTAGGCCCAGAATACAATCCTTCCTTTTAAGTCCACTACAGCAACGTCTCCTGACACAGGTTTATGAGCTGTGTCGGTGACCTTTTCTGTGTCCAGAGACAAAACGTCCGTAGCAGCCGCAATATCCATTCTAACGATTAACGGAACCTAAAATTAAATTCAGTTAAAATAAAGATATTGTTGCGCAAACGGTTATGCATGCTGGAGATATCATGTAAATAAAATACCTTAGTTACTGGAGCAGGGAGGTCCATTCGAGGGCTCGTTGACGGCCCGGGGTGAGTCATACTTGACTCCCCACTCTCGTTTCCTTGATTGGGCAGTGACGGTTTCTGCTTCTTTAATCGCTTCTCTTCAGAGATGAGGAGATTCTTTATTTTGATTGTTTGCTCCTTTTGTAACTTATTTGTCTTCAGTAATTCCATTATCAGTATTGCGTGGTCCTCCGACGATAAGCTCTCCGCAGTAGTCAATATGTTTGCCTGCAATTTTAAATCAGTGGAATATCAAGCACGATATATCCCGGCATCATGCAATACTGCAGCTGAATAAATTGTTGAATAGTAACAATATTTTTTTATTTAACTTACGACTTTATCTGGGATTTGGTATGACTTCCTTCCAATAGTTGGAACCTGCTTAAAGCAAATATCTTTTTGTTGTGTAGGTTCCATTGTAGAGCAGAACTTTACTATAACACACTATCAAATTGTTTTTTATTCGTTAAATGTGTATGATTAAATTATAAATTATGTTGTGAGTTGATAAAGTTGTATAACTGAACCTTTTGTAATATTGTGTATTTACACAAGGAAACACAAGTCTTTGTGGACTCATTCGCGGCGTATCTCATTGTGCCCCTTATTTTCAATTTAGTGCATATTTTGTATATCTGAAAATTTCAGATCTGATAAGATATTTTCAGATATGATCAGATATATCATATCTGAATTTATTTAATATCTGTATCTGATATCATATCTGAGCATTCATATCTGGATCTTATTATATCTGAAAAAGTTGTATTATATCAGATCTTTTGCAACACTACTAAGATATAGGCTTGTCGACGTTTAACTTGCCTTAAAGAACATTGGTTGTCTTGAGTATGCAATATTGCATTTATCATTCACTCATTCGGGGCAATCCCATAAAAGGTGGAGCATAGGGAGATATATGATATCATGGTGAAATAACGTTAGGCGAAGTGACTAATGTGGAATATTTCGAGACGGGGTATAGAATGGTGAGGTTTGGTGAATCAGCGTGAGGCTTGTTGGAATACGGTGAGACATAGCGGAGTATTTTGTGACATTGTGGAGTATAGTTTGTTATTGTATCGTATTGTGAGCTTTGGCGGAGTAAGGGGAGATTTCGTGGAGCATGGTGAAATCTGGTGGGGTATATTAACCTCAGCTGGAGTAGTGTCAGCTTTTGGAGAGCTGGAGAGCTCTGTTGGAGTGGGGGTGGACCAATGTATTTCCTGGAAACTGTAACGAGAAATTATTGGAAAACGTCCCTCTCGACCCCAACGACCCAAAAACACAGTGCCCAATTACCGTGCACAGTTTGATCCAATTTTCGAAAATGTCGCCAAATTGTCCCAGACTTAGTTTGTACAGGTGTTAGAGCATTATGATCATTTTTGGAATTTTTGCCACTTTTGACCAATTTTGAGCACCTAGAAAAAATGTCACAAATTTCCCAAACCTTCGTCTTTACACATTATCGACCATTTTGATCATTTTTGGTATTTTGCCGCCTTTGGCCAATCGTGTCCAGCCAGGAAAAATGTCGCAAATTGCCCAATGCTTGTTGGGAGATGCTTGGGGGAGTATTGCGAGGCTTGGTGGAGCAACGTGAGGCTTGTTGGAGCAACGTGAGGCTTGTTGGAGCAACGTGAGGCTTGTTGTAAGTAGGCCAGTACAGGTTGACTAGGATGGAATATTACTAGATACGATGTAATAGAGTTAGCTTTGGTAAAAAAAGATGAGGGTTTTTCAAAAACGGTGAGATTTGATGGTGTGTGGCTTGCATTGATGGAGGATGGTGGGATATGTTGGAATATCGTCACCATACAATGGTCATACTTAATTGAGTATAGTAAGATTGGTGGAATACGATGCATCTGTCTACCCAAACCAGACAAGTGTCCGCAGGCTAGACCGGAAGAGGCATTTATTATTAAGCATTGGCTGGTGTCAGTGGTATTTCGGAACTGAAATGTCACTGGTATATATTTGAACAATATGTTTTTGATACATGCGTAATTTCTTCTCAATCATGTGTTGTATCATAAATAATTTGCACACAAAATGCAATTAAGCTTAAAGAAGTGTCAGTTTTGTGGTTGAACGTTGTCATTTTGAACAATGCAGATTCGACAACCAATCATCAATTCAATCATGCAAAAGCTGTGCTCAACTTGTTGCTAAGATATAGGCTTGTCGACGTTTAACTTGCCTTAAAGAACATTGGTTGTCTTGAGTATGCAATATTGCATTTATCATTCACTCATTTGGGGCAATCCCATAAAAGGTGGAGCATAGGGAGATATGGGATATCATGGTGAAATAACGTTAGGCGAAGTGACTAATGTGGAATATTTCGAGACGGGGTATAGAATGGTGAGGTTTGGTGCATCAGCGTGAGGCTTGTTGGAATACGGTGAGACATGGCGGAGTATTTTGTGACATTGTGGAGTATAGTTTGTTATTGTATCGTATTGTGAGCTTTGGCGGAGTAAGGGGAGATTTCGTGGAGCATGGTGAAATCTGGTGGGGTATATTAACCTCAGCTGGAGTAGTGTCAGCTTTTGGAGAGCTGGAGAGCTCTGTTGGAGTGGGGGTGGACCAATGTATTTAGTCTAAACTGTAACGTGAAATTATTGGAAAACGTCCCTCTCCACCCGAACGACCCAAAAACACAGTGCCCATTTACTGTGCACAGTTTGATCCAATTTTCGAAAATGTCGCCAAATTGTCCCAGACTTAGTTTGTACAGGTGTTAGAGCATTATGATCATTTTTGGAATTTTTGCCACTTTTGACCAATTTTGCGCACCTAGAAAAAATGTCACAAATTTCCCAAACCTTCGTCTTTACACATTATCGACCATTTTGATCATTTTTGGTATTTTTGCCGCCTTTGGCCAATCGTGTCCAGCCAGGAAAAATGTCGCAAATTGCCCAATGCTTGTTGGGAGATGCTTGGGGGAGTATTGCGAGGCTTGGTGGAGCAACGTGACGCTTGGTGGAGCAACGTGAGGCTTGTTGTAAGTAAGCCAGGACATGTTGACTAGGATGGACTATTACTAGATACGATGTAATAGCGTTAGCTTTGGTAAAAAAGGTGAGGGTTTTTGGAATACGGTGAGATTTGATGGTGTGTGGCGTGCATTGATGGATGATGGTGGGATATGTTGGAATATCGTCACCATACAATGGTCATACTTAATTGAGTATAGTAAGATTGGTGGAATACGATGCAGCTGTCTACCCAAACCAGACAAGTGTCCGCAGGCTAGACCGGAAGAGGCATTTATTATTAAGCATTGGCTGGTGTCTGTGGTATTTCGGAACTGCAATGTCACTGGTATATATTTGAACAATATGTTTTTGATGCATGCGTAATTTCTTCTCAATCATGTGTTGTATCATAAATAATTTGCACACAAAATGCAATTAAGCTTAAAGAAGTGTCAGTTTTGTAGTTGAACGTTGTCATTTTGAACAATGCAGATTCGACAACCAATCATCAAATCAATCATGCAAAAGCTGTGCTCAACTTGTTGCTAAGTTATAGGCTTGTCGACGTTTAACTTGCCTTAAAGAACATTGGTTGTCTTGAGTATGCAATATTGCATTTATCATTCACTCATTCGGGGCAATCCCATAAAAGGTGGAGCATAGGGAGATATGGGATATCATGGTGAAATAACGTTAGGCGAAGTGACTAATGTGGAATATTTCGAGACGGGGTACAGAATGGTGAGGTTTGGTGAATCAGCGTGAGGCTTGTTGGAATACGGTGAGACATGGCGGAGTATTTTGTGACATTGTGGAGTATAGTTTGTTATTGTATCGTATTGTGAGCTTTGGCGGAGTAAGGGGAGATTTCGTGGAGCATGGTGAAATGTGGTGGGGTATATTAACCTCAGCTGGAGTAGTGTCAGCTTTTGGAGAGCTGGAGAGCTCTGTTGGAGTGCGGGTGGACCAATGTATTTCCTGGAAACTGTAACGAGAAATTATTGGAAAACGTCCCTCTCGACCCCAACGACCCAAAAACACAGTGCCCAATTACCGTGCACAGTTTGATCCAATTTTCGAAAATGTCGCCAAATTGTCCCAGACTTAGTTTGTACAGGTGTTAGAGCATTATGATCATTTTTGGAATTTTTGCCACTTTTGACCAATTTTGCGCACCTAGAAAAAATGTCACAAATTTCCCAAACCTTCGTCTTTACACATTATCGACCATTTTGATCATTTTTGGTATTTTTGCCGCCTCTGGCCAATCGTGTCCAGCCAGGAAAAATGTCGCAAATTGCCCAATGCTTGTTGGGAGATGCTTGGGGGAGTATTGCGAGGCTTGGTGGAGCAACGTGAGGCTTGTTGTAAGTAGGCCAGGACAGGTTGACTAGGATGCACTATTACTAGATACGATGTAATAGAGTTAGCTTTGGTAAAAAAAGGTGAGGGTTTTTGGAATACGGTGAGATTTTATGGTGTGTGGCGTGCATTGATGTATGATGGTGGGATATGTTGGAATATCGTCACCATACAATGGTCATACTTAATTGAGTATAATAAGAATTTTGGAATACGATGCAGCTGTCTACCCAAACCAGACAAGTGTCCGCAGGCTAGACCGGAAGAGGCATTTATTATTAAGCATTGGCTGGTGTCAGTGGTATTTCGGAACTGCAATGTCACTGGTATATATTTGAACAATATGTTTTTGATACATGCGTAATTTCTTCTCAATCATGTGTTGTATCATAAATAATTTGCACACAAAATGCAATTAAGCTTAAAGAAGTGTCAGTCTTGTAGTTGAACGTTGTCATTTTGAACAATGCAGATTCGACAACCAATCATCAAATCAATCATGCAAAAGCTGTGCTCAACTTGTTGCTAAGATATAGGCTTGTCGACGTTTAACTTGCCTTAAAGAACATTGGTTGTCTTGAGTATGCAATATTGCATTTATCATTCACTCATTCGGGGCAATCCCATAAAAGGTGGAGCATAGGGAGATATGGGATATCATGGTGAAATAACGTTAGGCGAAGTGACTAATGTGGAATATTTCGAGACGGGGTACAGAATGGTGAGGTTTGGTGAATCAGCGTGAGGCTTGTTGGAATACGGTGAGACATGGTGGAGTATTTTGTGACATTGTGGAGTATAGTTTGTTATTGTATCGTATTGTGAGCTTTGGCGGAGTAAGGGGAGATTTCGTGGAGCATGGTGAAATCTGGTGGGGTATATTAACCTCAGCTGGAGTAGTGTCAGCTTTTGGAGAGCTGGAGAGCTCTGTTGGAGTTAGGGTGGACCAATGTATTTAGTCTAAACTGTAACGAGAAATTATTGGAAAACGTCCCTCTCGACCCAAACGACCCAAAAACACAGTGCCCATTTACTGTGCACAGTTTGATCCAATTTGCGAAAATGTCGCCAAATTGTCCCAGACTTAGTTTGTACAGGTGTTAGAGCATTATGATCATTTTTGGAATTTTTGCCACTTTTGACCAATTTTACGCACCAAAAAAAATGTCACAAATTTCCCAAAACTTCGTCTTTACACATTATCGACCATTTTGATCATTTTTGGTGTTTTTGCCGCCTTTGGCCAATCGTGTCCAGCCAGGAAAAATGTCGCAAATTGCCCAATGCTTGTTGGAAGATGCTTGGGGAGTATTGCGAGGCTTGGTGGAGCAACGTGAGGCTTGTTGGAGCAACGTGGGGCTTGTTGTAAGTAGGCCAGGACAGGTTGACTAGGATGGACTATTACTAGATACGATGTAATAGCGTTAACTTTGGTAAAAAAGGTGAGGGTTTTTGGAATACGGTGAGATTTGATGGTGTGTGGCGTGCATTGATGGAGGATGGTGGGATATGTTGGAATATCGTCACCATACAATGGTCATACTTAATTGAGTATAGTAAGATTGGTGGAATACGATGCAGCTGTCTACCCAAACCAGACAAGTGTCCGCAGGCTAGACCGGAAGAGGCATTTATTATTAAGCATTGGCTGGTGTCAGTGGTATTTCGGAACTGAAATGTCACTGGTATATATTTGAACAATATGTTTTTGATACATGCGTAATTTCTTCTCAATCATGTGTTGTATCATAAATAATTTGCACACAAAATGCAATTAAGCTTAAAGAAGTGCCAGTTTTGTAGTTGAACGTTGTCATTTTGAACGATGCAGATTCGACAACCAATCATCAATTCAATCATGCAAAAGCTGTGCTCAACTTGTTGCTAAGATATAGGCTTGTCGACGTTTAACTTGCCTTAAAGAACATTGGTTGTCTTGAGTATGCAATATTGCATTTATCATTCACTCATTTGGGGCAATCCCATAAAAGGTGGAGCATAGGGAGATATGGGATATCATGGTGAAATAACGTTAGGCGAAGTGACTAATGTGGAATATTTCGAGACGGGGTATAGAATGGTGAGGTTTGGTGAATCAGCGTGAGGCTTGTTGGAATACGGTGAGACATAGCGGAGTATTTTGTGAAATTGTGGAGTATAGTTTGTTATTGTATCGTATTGTGAGCTTTGGCGGAGTAAGGGGAGATTTCGTGGAGCATGGTGAAATCTGGTGGGGTATATTAACCTCAGCTGGAGTAGTGTCAGCTTTTGGAGAGCTGGAGAGCTCTGTTGGAGTGGGGGTGGACCAATGTATTTCCTGGAAACTGTAACGAGAAATTATTGGAAAACGTCCCTCTCGACCCCAACGACCCAAAAACACAGTGCCCAATTACCGTGCACAGTTTGATCCAATTTTCGAAAATCTCGCCAAATTGTCCCAGACTTAGTTTGTACAGGTGTTAGAGCATTATGATCATTTTTGGAATTTTTGCCACTTTTGACCAATTTTGCGCACCTAGAAAAAATGTCACAAATTTCCCAAACCTTCGTCTTTACACATTATCGACCATTTTGATCATTTTTGGTATTTTGCCGCCTTTGGCCAATCGTGTCCAGCCAGGAAAAATGTCGCAAATTGCCCAATGCTTGTTGGGAGATGCTTGGGGGAGTATTGCGAGGCTTGGTGGAGCAACGTGAGGCTTGTTGGAGCAACGTGAGGCTTGTTGGAGCAACGTGAGGCTTGTTGTAAGTAGGCCAGTACAGGTTGACTAGGATGGAATATTACTAGATACGATGTAATAGAGTTAGCTTTGGTAAAAAAGATGAGGGTTTTTCAAAAACGGTGAGATTTGATGGTGTGTGGCTTGCATTGATGGAGGATGGTGGGATATGTTGGAATATCGTCACCATACAATGGTCATACTTAATTGAGTATAGTAAGATTGGTGGAATACGATGCATCTGTCTACCCAAACCAGACAAGTGTCCGCAGGCTAGACCGGAAGAGGCATTTATTATTAAGCATTGGCTGGTGTCAGTGGTATTTCGGAACTGAAATGTCACTGGTATATATTTGAACAATATGTTTTTGATACATGCGTAATTTCTTCTCAATCATGTGTTGTATCATAAATAATTTGCACACAAAATGCAATTAAGCTTAAAGAAGTGTCAGTTTTGTGGTTGAACGTTGTCATTTTGAACAATGCAGATTCGACAACCAATCATCAAATGAATCATGCAAAAGCTGTGCTCAACTTGTTGCTAAGTTATAGGCTTGTCGACGTTTAACTTGCCTTAAAGAACATTGGTTGTCTTGAGTATGCAATATTGCATTTATCATTCACTCATTCGGGGCAATCCCATAAAAGGTGGAGCATAGGGAGATATGGGATATCATGGTGAAATAACGTTAGGCGAAGTGACTAATGTGGAATATTTCGAGACGGGGTATAGAATGGTGAGGTTTGGTGCATCAGCGTGAGGCTTGTTGGAATACGGTGAGACATGGTGGAGTATTTTGTGACATTGTGGAGTATAGTTTGTTATTGTATCGTATTGTGAGCTTTGGCGGAGTAAGGGGAGATTTCGTGGAGCATGGTGAAATCTGGTGGGGTATATTAACCTCAGCTGGAGTAGTGTCAGCTTTTGGAGAGCTGGAGAGCTCTGTTGGAGTGGGGGTGGACCAATGTATTTAGTCTAAACTGTAACGAGAAATTATTGGAAAACGTCCCTCTCCACCCGAACGACCCAAAAACACAGTGCCCATTTACTGTGCACAGTTTGATCCAATTTTCGAAAATGTCGCCAAATTGTCCCAGACTTAGTTTGTACAGGTGTTAGAGCATTATGATCATTTTTGGAATTTTTGCCACTTTTGACCAATTTTGCGCACCTAGAAAAAATGTCACAAATTTCCCAAACCTTCGTCTTTACACATTATCGACCATTTTGATCATTTTTGGTATTTTTGCCGCCTTTGGCCAATCGTGTCCAGCCAGGAAAAATGTCGCAAATTGCCCAATGCTTGTTGGGAGATGCTTGGGGGAGTATTGCGAGGCTTGGTGGAGCAACGTGACGCTTGGTGGAGCAACGTGAGGCTTGTTGTAAGTAAGCCAGGACATGTTGACTAGGATGGACTATTACTAGATACGATGTAATAGCGTTAGCTTTGGTAAAAAAGGTGAGGGTTTTTGGAATACGGTGAGATTTGATGGTGTGTGGCGTGCATTGATGGATGATGGTGGGATATGTTGGAATATCGTCACCATACAATGGTCATACTTAATTGAGTATAGTAAGATTGGTGGAATACGATGCAGCTGTCTACCCAAACCAGACAAGTGTCCGCAGGCTAGACCGGAAAAGGCATTTATTATTAAGCATTGGCTGGTGTCAGTGGTATTTCGGAACTGCAATGTCACTGTTATATATTTGAACAATATGTTTTTGATACATGCGTAATTTCTTCTCAATCATGTGTTGTATCATAAATAATTTGCACACAAAATGCAATTAAGCTTAAAGAAGTGTCAGTCTTGTAGTTGAACGTTGTCATTTTGAACAATGCAGATTCGACAACCAATCATCAAATCAATCACGCAAAAGCTGTGCTCAACTTGTTGCTAAGATATAGGCTTGTCGACGTTTAACTTGCCTTAAAGAACATTGGTTGTCTTGAGTATGCAATATTGCATTTATCATTCACTCATTCGGGGCAATCCCATAAAAGGTGGAGCATAGGGAGATATGGGATATCATGGTGAAATAACGTTAGGCGAAGTGACTAATGTGGAATATTTCGAGACGGGGTACAGAATGGTGAGGTTTGGTGAATCAGCGTGAGGCTTGTTGGAATACGGTGAGACATGGTGGAGTATTTTGTGACATTGTGGAGTATAGTTTGTTATTGTATCGTATTGTGAGCTTTGGCGGAGTAAGGGGAGATTTCGTGGAGCATGGTGAAATCTGGTGGGGTATATTAACCTCAGCTGGAGTAGTGTCAGCTTTTGGAGAGCTGGAGAGCTCTGTTGGAGTTAGGGTGGACCAATGTATTTAGTCTAAACTGTAACGAGAAATTATTGGAAAACGTCCCTCTCGACCCGAACGACCCAAAAACACAGTGCCCATTTACTGTGCACAGTTTGATCCAATTTTCGAAAATGTCGCCAAATTGTCCCAGACTTAGTTTGTACAGGTGTTAGAGCATTATGATCATTTTTGGAATTTTTGCCACTTTTGACCAATTTTACGCACCAAAAAAAATGTCACAAATTTCCCAAAACTTCGTCTTTACACATTATCGACCATTTTGATCATTTTTGGTGTTTTTGCCGCCTTTGGCCAATCGTGTCCAGCCAGGAAAAATGTCGCAAATTGCCCAATGCTTGTTGGAAGATGCTTGGGGAGTATTGCGAGGCTTGGTGGAGCAACGTGAGGCTTGTTGGAGCAACGTGGGGCTTGTTGTAAGTAGGCCAGGACAGGTTGACTAGGATGGACTATTACTAGATACGATGTAATAGCGTTAACTTTGGTAAAAAAGGTGAGGGTCTTTGGAATACGGTGAGATTTGATGGTGTGTGGCGTGCATTGATGGAGGATGGTGGGATATGTTGGAATATCGTCACCATACAATGGTCATACTTAATTGAGTATAGTAAGATTGGTGGAATACGATGCAGCTGTCTACCCAAACCAGACAAGTGTCCGCAGGCTAGACCGGAAGAGGCATTTATTATTAAGCATTGGCTGGTGTCAGTGGTATTTCGGAACTGAAATGTCATTGGTATATATTTGAACAATATGTTTTTGATACATGCGTAATTTCTTCTCAATCATGTGTTGTATCATAAATAATTTGCACACAAAATGCAATTAAGCTTAAAGAAGTGCCAGTTTTGTAGTTGAACGTTGTCATTTTGAACGATGCAGATTCGACAACCAATCATCAATTCAATCATGCAAAAGCTGTGCTCAACTTGTTGCTAAGATATAGGCTTGTCGACGTTTAACTTGCCTTAAAGAACATTGGTTGTCTTGAGTATGCAATATTGCATTTATCATTCACTCATTTGGGGCAATCCCATAAAAGGTGGAGCATAGGGAGATATGGGATATCATGGTGAAATAACGTTAGGCGAAGTGACTAATGTGGAATATTTCGAGACGGGGTATAGAATGGTGAGGTTTGGTGAATCAGCGTGAGGCTTGTTGGAATACGGTGAGACATAGCGGAGTATTTTGTGACATTGTGGAGTATAGTTTGATATTTTATCGTATTGTGAGCTTTGGCGGAGTAAGGGGAGATTTCGTGGAGCATGGTGAAATCTGGTGGGGTATATTAACCTCAGCTGGAGTAGTGTCAGCTTTTGGAGAGCTGGAGAGCTCTGTTGGAGTGGGGGTGGACCAATGTATTTCCTGGAAACTGTAACGAGAAATTATTGGAAAACGTCCCTCTCGACCCCAACGACCCAAAAACACAGTGCCCAATTACCGTGCACAGTTTGATCCAATTTTCGAAAATCTCGCCAAATTGTCCCAGACTTAGTTTGTACAGGTGTTAGAGCATTACGATCATTTTTGGAATTTTTGCCACTTTTGACCAATTTTGCGCACCTAGAAAAAATGTCACAAATTTCCCAAACCTTCGTCTTTACACATTATCGACCATTTTGATCATTTTTGGTATTTTTGCCGCCTTTGGCCAATCGTGTCCAGCCAGGAAAAATGTCGCAAATTGCCCAATGCTTGTTGGGAGATGCTTGGGGGAGTATTGCGAGGCTTGGTGGAGCAACGTGAGGCTTGTTGTAAGTAGGCCAGGACAGGTTGACTAGGATGCACTATTACTAGATACGATGTAATAGAGTTAGCTTTGGTAAAAAAAAGGTGAGGGTTTTTGGAATACGGTGAGATTTGATGGTGTGTGGCGTGCATTGATGGATGATGGTGGGATATGTTGGAATATCGTCACCATACAATGGTCATACTTAATTGAGTATAGTAAGATTGGTGGAATACGATGCAGCTGTCTACCCAAACCAGACAAGTGTCCGCAGGCTAGACCGGAAGAGGCATTTATTATTAAGCATTGGCTGGTGTCAGTGGTATTTCGGAACTGAAATGTCACTGATATATATTTGAACAATATGTTTTTGATGCATGCGTAATTTCTTCTCAATCATGTGTTGTATCATAAATAATTTGCACAAGAAATGCAATTAAGTTTAAAGAAGTGCCAGTTTTGTAGTTGAACGTTGTCATTTTGAACAATGCAGATTCGACAACCAATCATCAATTCAATCATGCAAAAGCTGTGCTCAACTTGTTGCTAAGATATAGGCTTGTCGATGTTTAACTTGCCTTAAAGAACATTGGTTGTCTTGAGTATGCAATATTTCATTTATCATTCACTCATTTGGGGCAATCACATAAAAGGTGGAGCATAGGGAGATATGGGATATCATGGTGAAATAACGTTAGGCGAAGTGACTAATGTGGAATATTTCGAGACGGGGTATAGAATGGTGAGGTTTGGTGAATCAGCGTGAGGCTTGTTGGAATACGGTGAGACATGGTGGAGTATAGTTTGTTATTGTACCGTATTGTGATTTTTGACGGAGTAAGGTGAGATTTCGTGGAGCATGTTGAAATTTGGTGGGGTATATTGACATCAGCCGGAGTATTGTCAGTTTTTGCGGAGTTGGAGAGCTCTGTTGGAGTGGCGGTGCACCAATGTATTCCCTGGAAACTGTAACGAGAAATTATTGGAAAACGTCCCTCTCGACCCCAACGACCCAAAAACACAGTGCCCAATTACCGTGCACAGTTTGATCCAATTTTCGAAAATGTCGCCAAATTGTCCCAGACTTAGTTTGTACACGTGTTAGAGCATTATGATCATTTTTGGAATTTTTGCCACTTTTGACCAATTTTGCGCATCTAGAAAAAATGTCGCAAATTTCAGAAAACTTCGTCTTTACACATTATCGACCATTTTGATCATTCTTGGTATTTTTGCCGCCTTTGGCCAATCGTGTCCAGCCAGGAAAAATGTCGCAAATTGCCCAATGCTTGTTGGGAGATGCTTGGGGGAGTATTGCGAGGCTTGGTGGAGCAACGTGAGGCTTGGTGGAGCAACGTGAGGCTTGTTGTAAGTAGGCCAGGACAGGTTGACTAGGATGCACTATTACTAGATACGATGTAATAGAGTTAGCTTTGGTAAAAAAAGGTGAGGGTTTTTGGAATACGGTGAGATTTGATGGTGTGTGGCGTGCATTGATGGATGATGGTGGGATATGTTGGAATATCGTCACCATACAATGGTCATACTTAATTGAGTATAGTAAGATTGGTGGAATACGATGCAGCTGTCTACCCAAACCAGACAAGTGTCCGCAGGCTAGACCGGAAGAGGCATTTATTATTAAGCATTGGCTGGTGTCAGTGGTATTTCGGAACTGAAATGTCACTGGTGTATACTTGAACAATATGTTTTTGATGCATGTGTAATTTCTTCTCAATCATGTGTTGTATCATAAATAATTTGCACAAAAAATGCAATTAAGTTTAAAGAAGTGCCAGTTTTGTAGTTGAACGTTGTCATTTTGAACAATGCAGATTCGACAACCAATCATCAAATCAATCATGCAAAAGCTGTGCTCAACTTGTTGCTAAGATATAGGCTTGTCGACGTTTAACTTGCCTTAAAGAACATTGGTTGTCTTGAGTATGCAATATTGCATTTATCATTCACTCATTTGGGGCAATCCCATAAAAGGTGGAGCATAGGGAGATATGCGATATCATGGTGAAATAACGTTAGGCAAAGTGACTAATGTGGAATATTTCGAGATGGGGTATAGAATGGTGAGGTTTGGTGAATCAGCGTGAGGCTTGTTGGAATACGGTGAGACATGGTGGATTATTTTGTGACATTGAGGAGTATAGTTTGTTATCGTACCGTATTGTAAGTTTTGAGAGCAGAATGACGGTACTTGTGTCTAAACTTGTCCAAATAGACTTCTGAATTTTATGACTTGTGGTTGTGATCGTAAGCTTGGAACAATCTCCGGTTCTTTGCCAGTAAAGGCAAGAAGAAGAGGTTCCGACAAAGAGGAAAATTCGTGACAGACTGCTTGGCGTCTACACAATCATGAAGTGGAGGCATTTTCATTTGTTCCGCTGGGTAAAACACCTTTGCATATTTTGGATCATAAAGTACGGATAAATGGAAATCCTCCAAAATGTTCATCATGAAAGGATAGTCATCACGCATAACAAATATTTCTAGCTTGGGCACCGTGGACGCCTCAACTCGAGAAACATACGGATTAATTTCTTTTGCCACATTGTATTTAAACGCATGTGGGAATGAAATGCTTTTGTACGGTGGCACAAATACGGCAGAAGGCTGTATGGAAATTTAAACTTGACAGTTCCACGGCTTTGTTTTATGTGCGTAGTCCAGAATATTCAGCCGAAGGCAGTAGTCTCTATTATCGCCTATCTCGCTAAACTTTGTTTCAACGAAGTATTTTGACATGTTGCAATTCAGTGTGTCGCCGTGATTATCTGTCGCATTATAATTATGATGAATAAATCCAAACGGAACCCAGAACGGTGTGTACCTGCGGTACATAGATTTCGTATAATTATCTATTACAATTACGGCAAACGGCTTCCTGTGAAGTGCACTGACAGCTGGGACGCCAATGTCAATGTTGCGATAGTTGTCAATTACAATGTGACAATTTGCATTTTGGAACAAGCGTACAATCGAAGAAATGTCGAATATGATATCAGTTGAAACGCCTGGAATAGACTGCAATGACGCTTGATACAGGGGAACACGCCGCCGGTCTTCCGCTTCCCCAATATGGTGTGCAGGGAATTTTTCTAACGGCGTAATAGAATACCGTGAACCCGAGGTGCCAGGTATACCTCTTGAAGCTTTGCAGAATGGAATAATCATAATGACAAATGCGACTATCTTCGTAGTAGCGGTTACCGACTTCATCGTAAATGTCTCGATAGATTCATTGAACCAGTGGTACAACACAGTGTTAAACAACAATTTTGTGAAACTATTTCAGTTTTTTCACTTGATGCAACAAAATGGAATAACAGAATTTGCGTATTTACAATTTTGACACGTCATTCACATTTCGAATGTGGACGAGTAGGGTCCGAAATATTGTCCCTCGGAAGCCCGTTAAGCAAACGAATGGTAGCATGTTGATGGAAATGCCAATTTTATTAAGTGCTCAGAGTTGGGATAGAAATTTCTAGATTACTTTGACACGACAATGATATCTACCCGTGTGGATAAGTTTTGATGTATTATATTGTGGTGACTAAATGCGAATCGGGTACTATGTCAGAACTATCCTTATCGCATCATTGGTGAAAGTATGCAGCAAGGAACACTAGCATCTTACTCCGTTCGCTCAATCTAATGATGGAGCTGGACGAGGTGTAAGAATGAATTATTTAGTAGGGTAAACTGACCAAAAGATATGTGAAGTATTATCATAGTTCTGTAAGTAAGCATGTTTATGTGTTTTTAAGTGGACAGTACTTCACCTGTATTTTTTTGAATTAGCTATGTATTTAGGTTGCTTATTAAAGCTTGTCCATAATGTAAAGACATATTACTTACGAAAGAACCTTCCTGGCATTTAAACTTAATTTAAATTATATTGGGAGGCGAATTCGTTGCAATTGCACGGACGACACCTCCTTAAATGGGTCGTCCACTGAGCAGTGAGCGTCGATTTTAAAGATCAGACGTGCATTGGATAGCTGATGAAATATTCCAGTGTACCCTCTCAGATTGTGCGTTTTCGTTTTCTATAAAAAATGGTGGTTGTTAAATGAATTGTGAAATATCTCATAATTTAATATGAAGGTTTGACGTGCTCATTTATCAATGCAAACTGCAATGCAGGGTCAAAGCTCCTGAAGTATGAAATTTTGGCTTTAGAAAATTCATAACATATATCATCTTTCAAGTTCACGTTGGTGAAGGTTGTGGCATCTTAAAGTTTAATGGTTAGGAAATTTGTAGGTCTTGGTGAATGTTCAAGTCGATTTCTCCAATACGATTACATGACTTTTCATTATTTTCATTTCTTGTATTGGTTAAAAGATTGTTTGCTGCATCTGGGAATTATGACCAGAACCTACTGACGGCAATTAATTACCTGTGTCCGTAAATGAGTTTCGTGCGCGTGCTGAGAGCCACACCATATAACTAATTTGGGACTCTATAGCATATAGGATCGTATAGCATAATTACTAGATCAACGTATTTATGGTTTGTTTGTTGGCAATGTGATTCGGCGATTTTGCACCTATTCACTACTACAATTGACCCATGCAGAGCTGGCAGTGGATTAAGGGGAATGATTCTTCACACCTTTGGCCCACGTGGAGGAAGTTACCACACAGCCCTACATCACTTGCAGAAGTTGGATTCGGCATTGTGTATTAACTGTTAATGAACTCAAAGGACGTAATTAAATAATTTATTGTTTTCCACATGCATTGTCTGGCAAAGCCCAACGACGGCATACATATTCATGTTAAAATGTGCATTAAATTATTTGAATTATCTTACCGGTACATAAGTTCTACTCTTACGGCGGCAATGAAATAAACATACACATATAATATATAATGGGAGCGGAACAACAAATATATTTAGAAATGTGTCTTTCATTTAGTTAAGTCAAAAAATATTCCAATATAATCAAGTATATATATTGTCGTTTCTGATTCGTATATTGATTTTGTGACATACATTCTAGTTCAATGTTTATTGATTTTCCTGTTTTTAAAAATCGATAATTTCATTGTGTGACATGCCACTAATACGGTAATAATGCTAGTATATTGTCCACTAATGGTATAATGTAGTACCTATTTGAGTCACATTTCGTCCTGAGTACGAACACTGACATGCGACTCAATAATACAAATATTTCTGTTCAAATACAGTAACTATATATATTAGTTAAATATTCCGTTGCGTACTCAGCCGCAGCCACTGCTGCGTGTTTTATAGTTTGACTGAAATGAACAGTTGGTGTAGTAGGATTGTTCATGTGTGCAGATAGATAAATGCGTGACCTATTCCTTAATAACTGTTTCAGTTGCGTTTAATTTAACATTAACATCAAGCTCCGAGGAGTATTTCGTAGTCGTTGCACCTGCTTCACCATATTCTAAAACAAATATGCGTCGCAAGTTCCTATACCAGAGTTCACATGTGTGATATGCAGATATCAACGCAAAACCAATATTGTTCAGTAATTTCTTGTGGTAAAATACTAACGTTTCCAAAAGAGCAGTCACAATGGACGTCAACTCCGTTACAAGCAACACGTAGAAGATGAATTTGGCATTACCTCGCATTGACACATTCGAGGTCTCCGTTACATTGTATGTACTCACTTCAGCCTTTCGTGCACGATTCTCTATGCCCACATTATCAAATTTTCCCCGATCCTCCCATAGTTTCAGAATGCCGGACTCAAATAAGGTAAACCATCTTCTGAAAACGAAACTTGCTGTTGAAGGCAGCCTGGTCATTACAAAGTATGTTTTGAGATTTTCTAGCGGTTGCCTGCTTTTGTGAATATATTTTGAATTAGTTTCACCATTTCTCCAAAACTGAAGGAAGAAACTCTGTGCACCTCTGTAATTGTCAATATATGCCACCTTGTTGCAGCTTCCCATCTGTTTAAGTAAATATGATTTGTCGGTCATTTTCACCAATTCACCAAGTGATTTGGGCATTCTTAAGAGTTTCTTCATATCGTCAATCAACTGATCAGTTGTAGATTTATGAAACCAGATAGGAAAACGGATGTTTTCAGGTTGTCTAAAGTAACTGTACTTAGTCAGCAGCATTTCCTTTTCCGTATCCATGTATGATGTGTCAAATTTTAAAATTGGTGAAATGTCTTCCAACCGTTGAGATTCAGTGCTTGGTTGATATATACTGTAATTGGCATCCACTTGGCATTTCTGCAAATGTTTCAGGTAATCTTATATCAGGTGGTTTCGTGAGTTCTAAATGTTGTCGCCTTGGTAGCCGTAGGTGAATACCATGCCAAGTACAATCCATGGCGTTCCGATCCATTTGCAAGCATTCACGGCATTGGTTCCTTGGCACAATATTAGTTTGTAAGCAAACGTTAGAAATGTGAATAGATCCGCTTTACATGCTTTGATGTTTCTCAATCGAAGGCGATTGTAAATGTACGAACAAGCGCCACTTATATTGCCTGACACAACTAGCAGAATCCAGATTGTCAGATCGAACGCAGAGAATATAATTTCTAGTGAGATATGATTGTGCTCATCTAACTTTTCGCATTCCACAAAGTAAAGATTGCTATACCCATCAAGCAACGCAACGGACGTATTTGCGTTGGTGACAAGGAATTGTAGCGTGGAAACATGATGAAGTAATGCAGCGGCAAACAAGGGTGATGTAGTAATGGTAGCGTTTAGTAGAAGAAATTTTGCAATCCGTTCCATAATCAGATCGAGGTTGCTGTTGTCCTGAGAGTTGAATGCAAAATCCTTAAACATTGGGCTTGATATAACAACTACAGTGCCAGACGGAATTTTGATGTGGCGGAGGTCTTCGTTATGTATTTTCGGTGTAGTTATTTCAAGCTGTTCCATTTGAATGTTACCCTCTCTTCTACGGGCCGCACACGCGAATATATTATCCGTAATGTCTTGAGAAGAAATTTCCGATTCACCTGATGATTGAACCCATGTCGCAATAGGCTGCAGAACTGATTTGATTCCGCATTCCGCCATCAAGTTTTTAAATTCGCTGGGACGATTCACGTGCGCCTGTGCTACAAACACGCTTCTATTCGATACAATGTATTTCAGACCGTCCAGCTTGTCGTTTCGGACAAAGAGAATTGGTATCACTAAATTTGTCTGTAATGTGACAGCTTCGATGTACTCCCCAAATATAAGATCAACGGCGAAAAATATATTGTGCCAATCTCGTGAATTAGTCAGTATCAGCCAAGCGTATTGAAGAGTGATAAAATAAAATGGTGTACCTCGAGATGTAAATGGGAGCACATAAGCTCCCCTAAAATTGAATAGTCCCTTGGGAAAGACACTCGTCATCGACTTTTGCAATTGAGTCTCTTTAGACCCTCCATAAACGTCCATTATTCTAAAGTTGAGATCCCACTGCAGACAAATGGATGGCAGAATGTACGCGTACACGAAGCAGTTTTGTTTGTAATTCATCAATGGTTTAAGACGAGTCCCGCGACGTGATGCAGACAAAGTGAACTTCAACTTCCCGCATCGAATCGGACCTTCTTTAAAACTCCATGTATAGTAAAGAGCAGTGATTTGGGTAGGATATGTGGTAGGTACCAAGTCATACGCTGTGTCATAGTAGTGTGGAAGTGTTTTATTTTTGGGTATTGTCAAATATCTAATCACGTTTTGTATAATCATTACAAAGCAATGCCCAAATCTATCTAGTCCAGGCGATACATCTAACGATGCATCATTTGTTGCAATGATGGTGTTAAACTCCACGGAAGTGAAGAGAAAGATAAAAACACAATGAAGCAGACGCATTGTCGCTTAGATTCTATTTGTTAAAATAATATTCAGAAAAAAATATTGTCTAATTGTGAATTTGCTGTGGTAATGGCTTGCTGTTGATCTGTTCTGGACTGTCTTCCAAAGTAGCTTACAAAAGAGTTTCGCCGCTGTGTTTCATGTGCTATCTGCCACACCACATGTGTCCGTGTAAGTCGCTTGGTTGAAAGCTTCTGCATTCCAGACGCAATTCTTGACGATATCTAATATGATAAGACTAGACTGGTTGTGAAAATGTATTAAATTATTCATGAAAACAGTTTTCCATTTACTTGTCTGTATTGTCTTACATATAGACTGCCTGTGTAATTAAAAAAAAAACTTATTCAACTATCATTCAGGTAGCTTCAATATATAATATACATATACATATCGTACTATTCAATGTTTCTTCGCACTTAATTTCAAATATTTAATATTCATTTAGGACAGACATGGCATCCGCTCGTAACTGGTTCATGCTCCACGCGCGCTCGTGCCACCTTGAACCATCCCGTGTGGTATATGTAGGGTATTCAACGATTCATATTGCGTGTGCCAATATTTTATGATTAGCATACATAATTCAATCGCATTAGTAAATTGTCATATTACTTGCTTGCAAGCTCATGGATACTTCTACGCGCCCGGTCCAAACTGGTGTGGACCTAAAGTTCATCTACGTAGTACGGTTCTCTATGTCCCAAATTATTACGGGTACGGTTAAGCATTGATGTACTGAAACATGGCTTTCAGTGGTGGAGACAAAATCTTAACAAAAATAAATCTGATGCCATTTCACGCACATTTCACGTTACCAGAACAAAGCATGGAGTGACTAGCCTAATGTGCAATGCTAGTAAACAAATTTTCAGCGGAAGGGGTAACATATCTCTGGTTCTTAATTTTGGATGGTCCTAGGCCTCTTTGGTATTTTTAGTCCAAATGGGCACATGCAGAAAATATAAGCCACGTCAAAATTAAAATTAAAAAGCCTAGTTTCGTCTCCCAGGTGATCGCGCCCATCACAATATTTCAAACCGCTATTGTTGATAATCATTAGCAAAAATACTAATGGTCCACTACCGGAAATATTTATTCGTTCAACGATTTTGCCAAATCCTGTAGTCTCGTGGGCTGGATTTCAGAATCATGTTCTTCGCAACAGTTTTTTCTTATTATGTTCATAATATCGAATGATGACTTGCCAAGTCCGACAGAGAGCAGTCTCTATTTGATATTATTGATTCGATGATTAAGTGCAACAATTCTGCAATAACAAAGATAATATAGGTGGATCTAATCTGATGGTTTCAATAAAAGCTATTTTATACAAATGTCACACAGAAATGCATTCTGAAGGATCATGAAATTACTTCAACGTCGACGAAACCAACCATGGATTTGTCATTTGCTAATACGAACGGTTTTGGAACCGACGGGGTGGCGAGCGACAGTAACGTGATACGTCAGGGAGGATGTAATGGCCGTCACGAAAAATAGTTGCAACATTAAAGTGAAAAAGTGGATATTCATGTAACCAGAATCAATATTCATATTCACGTGTTAAGTTCACAGACATGAGCGTTAATTGGTAATATTCAGTCCACCAACTCCCTCAGCAAGGCTTATATGATATTGCCAATCGCCACAGTGTTCAGCTATGAAAGTGATTACCTGAGCCTTTCCTGTCATAACATTTGGTAATGGTCGATAGACAGACTAAATTTCTTATTAATATTTAATAGCTTGTGGTAGCAACATTTTCTTCAGTTCACAAGCATTTTCCGAATGACGATTTGCATGCACATCTTCTTCCTTCGTTTCGTTCCTTTTATGTTGCAATTTCAGCAGATTTATTTATCAGAATAGATAGGAATTTGGATATACGATACGTATATGTTGAAAGGCTGGTGAAATAATTTCTTGGTTATCTTTTTGGGTTTCTCTTCCAGTGCCGCTTTACAAAATAAATGGACGCCGACAGTTGATTTAATCCCTGCGATTGGTTATGTCGCCGCGCTGCCCACTTAAAAATCGAATTTCTTAAAACGATTAATTTATAATGTGCTTCGAGTACTTGGCCACATTTCAGAAAGCGGAGACGCGTATTACCGGTTATGCAAAGAATATTGCCGCGGATCCTCATGTAAAGTAATTATGCTTGAAATGGTTGCACCACTGATAAGTCCGTCATTCCCAACAATAGTACCAATAATAATTCAACACCTTTTTCAATTCGAGAGAAATCCTTAACATACTAACTGATTTTGTAAAAAGCATTTCCAGTTTCATGAAAAGGAGTTGTTTGGTTCCTAATGATTTACGACAATTAAGGGCATTTATTTATCATTCGCATCTAGAGAAATTTGGGGCATAACCGCGTCTTTGAAAATCGTATACGCAGAAAAGAAAAAGTGCAATGACTGCGCAATGAGAGACTGAATTATAAAATAGTTAAATAAGTTATGTTTGACGAATAAAGCTACACATTTGCACCGATATACATGATAAGAAATTTACAGGAATGATACTTTTTTATCGCTCAATCGTGGTACCAAATACGTAAAACGCAGCGCAATGGTACTATCATTTGATCGTGACATTAACCAATGATGTGCTTATCTGGTTTAGTTAATTAAGGGTAAAACATGTATGCTCACTGGATGCTTCATCGGAAAAAAATCCCACTATGTAATACATAATCACACACCGCTCAAAAATGTAATGAGCATCCAAGTTGTCATCCACATTTAATGTGGCAATTTCGGCACCACATGCAGGTCATTAAAATATGACTGCACCTGATATTTCAAGTACGATATAACGTTCCGTCGCATGAGGTTAAATGATACAGATAAGGTTAAAGTATGTACGTTATGCAAACTACCAGAGCCAAATTGTTTAACTGGGCGTTTCCAGCTAATGATATTTCAGTCGTGTGACCAACTATTTGTACATAGCAACGATACATTTCAGCTTAACGAAACCGCGCAATCCCATTTGAAAGCCAACAGGTATTTATAATTGAAAAATTAGAGCGTAATTGTATGCGAAAACGATGTCGGTGAAGTTGAGCGCAGTTCTGGTAACCCTGCTAAGTACATGGATTATATGCAGTGTGAAAGTTAATGGGAACAGATTTCACAAAGATGAATACATTGTTGAGCACGTAAACTTCACAAATCCTATATTTGACACTGACTCTGCAAATCCAAACATCTTTCGACTAGGGGAATTTTAGTATCTTGTGCTTTCACAATAACCGCAATGTGTGTACAATAACCGCACTGAAATAATTTTGTTACGAAGTGACAACCTGGCAGATTTTCGTAATGATAAGAGGAGCGTTATTTACAGGTATAGAGTATTCAAAATATTAACCAGGATTCACTAAGCCTTCAAATGCAATTACTAACACGGGTATCTATAATTAAAACGCTCGTAGGGTACCAGATGGATACAGCTATGTAACAGCACTGAAAATTCATGAAATGTATGGCAACCTGTACATGTACTTTCAAATGCGAAACAACACGGATCGCAGTGGTCATCGCAACTATGTGGTTCAAACAAATGCCCCATCTAATCCAATGGGTGGTTGGGGAACGGATACAAGATTGCTAGATAATGTAATAGATGTTCACTCAATGCATGGGACAGTACTGAAGCACGACGGCGGACTGTATTTTATCTTTGCAATCAAGGATTCCAAGACGCTACATAACAAAATCTACATTTCTGCGATGGACGGCCCCAATTTTGTAGTAGGCCCTGCAGTTTTGCTGGGAGAACCTACGTTGCCATGGGAGTGTAACGAACATTGTATCACGGATGATCCGTCAATTATGTATCACGGTGGCGTCGCATGCATGTACATGGTCTTCCCAGCCAGCCCAACATATAACAAGGACACGCACTTGTCGTATATGAGTATCCAAACAGGATGTGACCCAATGAACGTATCTAAATGGGAGTCCGCTCCTGGTCAAGTATTCTCAAGTTACGAGGAAGAGGATGTCTATTCGGTAGGCCAATCGTCGTTCACAACAAGTCTGGATGATACGGAGACATGAATGGTCTATCATGCGTCACAAACCCCATACAATGTTACCGGTCTTAAAACGCCAAGATTGGAAATGATCAGTTGGAGTGATGTTGATGGAACACCCATGTTTCCAAAAGCTCATGGATTCAACCACCGACAACCTGTACCAAGTTCAAAAGCATCCCCGCATTCGGCTGGTAGTGATTTATATTATATTTGATTTAAAATGTATTTTGGAAAATAGTTAAACATGTATGTAGAACAATCAAGTTGTCGTTAGAGTCTGATTTAATATATGCTATAATAAACTACATTGCATCATCACATGAAACCCATAAAAACATTAATAAATTTTTAAATATATTTCGCAGACATTCATAAGATATGCGCATTTCCTATTTTTGCACTATTTTCGGTTTTAAAAGCTAAAATTACGAAACGTTCCAACTACATTATAACATTTGTCAACATTTTGGACACATGGTGATTTTCCACATGTAGTAATTTAATCCGGTCACCTTGATAAATGAAAACTTTTTGAAGGAACATGAACCAGTATGCCAGACAATAGTATTGATTGTTGTTGAAATGTACCTGCTTTCCTCCTTTTCCTCTATTTGATCATAGACCCACACCTTAATTTGGGAAACTTCTCAGCACATCAAACACATGCACATGACTCGAAGTTACCACCAATATATTTACATTCACTACCAAGTCAATAATGATTATACTGACAATGAGAATATACAAAAGAATGAATATATATATTTTTTCGGATAACAATCATACGTTGCTATTTCTCTGCGTAATGGATGTAAGCAATGACAAAACGTACCTAAATAATCCAGTCGGATGAGTGTATATTAATATCCTTGACTTCGAGAAGAATGTGTACGTGTTCTTTTACATATATGTAACTTATAAACAATTTGAGATTTCATGTGTGTGTTCCGGACGAGAATACCAATCGATTATTTTGTGGTAGATTAAAAGTAACCAACCCCTAAACTGGGGGTGGGTATTGTTCACGGCAAGTTATGCGCGTAACTGAAAACGATGATATGAAGTACATTCCGCTCTGTACTTAACGAGAATCAAAACATTTTTTGTCAACCAACCCATGCTAATATCCTTATGATATATTTGTCAGTTTAGGTGCATAGCGTCCGCTGAAACAATGGAAGCATTGTGTACTAGCGAACAATGAATCCCTTACCGTATTAATCATAGCACACAATGCATTCCTTCACATTTCACATAATGCATTCAAGGATACATATTTGTTTTCACAATACAAAAATAATATTACAACAGAAGTTGTTATTATCGCAGCGGCCACAGTTGTATTCGTGCCACCGTGTTTGTTTGCTGCTTGAAATTACTTTATGAATACGTGCCCTTTTTGATCGTGAGAGCAATTGTAAATGTCTCTTGTACTACCAGTTTGAATTTAAAGCCTCCAAGCGAGAGTAATTGATGATGAACAAGAACAATCATAGTTACGGCAACTGGTGAAACATTTGTTTAATGTCTGATGGTTCAATCCGCACCATCATTCGTGGCACCAATTTCGTCATGGCCTCAACAAGTTTTGGATGCGTATTTTGTGGGACCTTCAAGAGTTCAAAAAGTGCCCTTGACAATCACTTGCTCAACCACATTGGTGAGACTCCGTACGAGTGCAAAAATTGTGTCAAACGATACTCGACAAAAAGGGCTTTATTACTACACATGACTATGCATGATTCTTCTCGCCTCGGCCGACATAGCTGCTTTTCGTGCAACGCCAAATTTATCTCAAACGCTCAGCTGGAAAAGCACTCCAGAGCTGAGCATCCAGAATTGAGACCATATCGATGTGAACTGTGCCCCAAGTCTTTCTTTATACAGGGTGCATTACGAACCCACGTCCGATATATACACAACAGGGAGCGAAATCACAATTGCCCATTGTGTAACCAAGCCTTTTTCTCTAAGAGCATGGTAACTACCCATTTGCGTTATCACACAGGGGAAAAAGTTTATCGGTGTTCAACGTGCAAAGTAAGGTTCACAACTAGTAGTGAGCTTTGCGTTCACAAACGGCGTGTTCATGGTGGCAATGCCGAAGTTCATAAGTGCCGGAAATGCTTCAAAATCTTTTCCTCTGCGCTTTCACTCAGGAGACACACGAATACCCATAGCTCGCAAAAACCGTACAAATGCAGTCAATGTCCCAAGAGTTACTCGTGGAGTCAAGCTCTGAACCGTCATATGGTGACGCATTCCGATCCACCGAAACTCAAGTGTGAAATTTGCGACAAATTGTTTCTGTATAAGGAAAGCCTAAAACATCACATAAAGGCTGTACATGTAACGAGAGTTAGAAAAACTTTTAGCTGTCTCATGTGCGGAACAGTGTTGTTGGAATTGTTCTTTTGTTCTGTTCTTGTTCCAAAATATTTTTTAGAAAATCATATTGTTAGTTCTGTTCTGTTCCATGGCAGAACAATATTGTTCCTAGTTCCATTTGTTCCATCACAAAAATCATATTGTTTGTTCTGTTCCTGCAGAACAAAATGTACTAATTTGTTCCACGTAAAATAATGCACTTTTAAAGCAAAATGCGACTCAATATTCAGCTAATTAATCCTGAAAGCACTAAAAATTGTCAATATTTAACCATTTTATCCAGAAAAATAGCATTCTATGTCATAAAACATCAAAATTTAGCCAATTTTTCTCTTATGTGGAACAATTTGGAACAATATTGTTCCAATTGTTCTTCTGAAAATCATTTTGTTAGTTCTGTTTTGTTCCACCTTGGAACAAAAACAGAACAAAACAATTTTTCATGGAACAAAACAAAAAGAACTCTGTTAACAAATTGTTCTGGTACAAATCCAACAACACTGGTGCGGAAGCAAGTTTTCGATAATGAAATATCTCGAGAATCATATGCGAGTGCACACAAAAGAACAACCATTCCAATGTAAACTATGCGGACAGATGTCTTCTCAGGAGTCAATGGTGTATCGCCATAAGCTAATGCATTCCGGAATTAGACCCTATAAATGTGAACTCTGTCCGAATGCATTCACCACTTTGGGTGGACTGCAGTGCCATATGACATTACATACTGGTGAACGAGCACATAACTGTCGATTTTGTGCTAAGACATTTTCGTATGCCCAATCATTGTCATATCACGTAAAAACTGCTCACTCCGGAAAGGCAGGGCCGTCCAATTGTTCAATTTGTCAAAACACATTCAAAACGGAGGCGTCACTGTTTGCGCACAACAGACGAGTCCACCAACATTTGAAGCCGTTCAAGTGCATTTTATGTATGGATGAGAGTGGCTTTTTTAGCAAAATCCAGCTAGACAACCACATTCTCAAGCATATCAACGAACAGCCGTACGGATGTAAATTTTGTGGAAAGGCGTACATGATGTTCGGGGAAATGAAACGCCATCAACGACGATGTAATTCCTACATCTGTGCTTAAGCGTGCGAGCACATTTTGAAAAGTAATTGTGTTGTTGTTACGCAACTCGGCACTACGCTGAGTTGTATTCACCATATCTGAACACCGTAGTTTTAGCGACAAATGCAGGGAAATACTAGTGGCGTAGACATTTGGTGAATTCCCATTTTCGTGTTTCCGATGGAAGATAACGGAGCATCGACAATCTGGAATGTTAATTGTCGACGGCGATGCATTTGATGAAAACGTCACGTGAACCTTAACTTTTGGCTGTTTATATATAGGTAGTGATTTACATTATAAAAATTGCTTCATCCATTTTAATCACAAACGCTCATTGTTGACATACCTGCTGTCACGCGTCAGTGGATTCAGAGGAAATATGTTAGAAAACATAAAATAAATTCATGCGCAGTGATCAAGTGCGTAATGAAAGTGCATCATGATAATATTCTGAAATAATTCGAAGAATCAAAGGACATCTCCATTTAAGTATATCATTGTCCAAGAACCAACACCATCCTTTGACGTAACGCGATTATGAAAAAGTGTTTCCAAACATACTGTAGTGCTTGATATTAGATAACGGTCGTTTGTATACATGCAGATACTACATTTGGTTACATGGCTTCGAAATTGTATCATCAATTTTTAACACGCTACTGGTTGAATTGCAAATTGAACGACCTCCACATTAATGCGATTTTGTGAACTTATATGCGCAATATAATTTTTTGTTAGATGGATGGATATTTTTCCGGCAACTGTAAAAACATAATTTATTTTGGAGTGATATACTACACATGTAAAATTAACATGTAATGCTAAAAATGAGTGGAAACATAGTACACCAATAAGTGTATTTTAAAACATAACGACTTATTTTGTCCTGAATTAAGTCGCAATTAATTTGTAAACTTTGCATTATTAATAAAAATATGATTTTTACGAATCTGCCGGATTAAGATTTTTATATACACTTCGTTTCCCAGTGATCAAATATATATTGCGAATCATACCTTCTGTAACTTGTTTTAATGGCATAGAAGGAACTTTGATGCAACTAAATTTGATCAGGTGATACTTCGGCATGAGTATAGATTGGATAAATATATACCATCAACGCTCATATAGTTGGGGTGCATGGCATATATTCATGCAATCTATCATTTTCCACATGCTATTTTTTAATTATAGTCACATCCGGTTAAGCTCGATGTTATGCCTGCGAATATGAAATACGGGCAGTATATAAGTCAATAGCATACACAGAAATTGATTTTACGACCTCGACAAGTGTTCAAAACAGATCAAATCATTAATAGAGCATGGATTCGTGCATGTTTCTGGTGACTGCAACCATTATCATCGTTGGGTTGGCTCACTCCTTTTCCTGATGGCGATAGTATTGAGCAACGCGTGCAAAGGCAAAAATTCAATAGACATCAATAGCCCGCTTGCTCCAATCCCGTGCCATATTCAGCATTTAAAGGACTTGTCGAAAATAAATTTAAAATTTACTCGGTAATCAAAAACGTAGCTGGAGAAGGCATTAGTGCAAAACATAAGTGGGGAAAATACCCTACATGTGCATCCTGCTTTAATAAATCCGGAATACACTGTATCCAGCCGAATAAGACGAAACGACGGTTTGGAGGGCCAGTTATAAAATTTGGATACATGTCAGTAGGTTGTCATATGTATACAGTTTTTCAAATTATTTCATTGGGAACGGTGAACCATATGGCGTTGGATGTAAGTCATACTATAATTTTAGCTAACATTATGAACCACAGCAGCATGATTCCTCCAACGTGGGAGTACCACGATAAATTGATAAAATCCACGGATGTCCGAAAGTGAAACTCGATGCACTTGAAAAAAGCACATAATTGACCACTTATTTTTTGCTTTGTATTTTCTGGTGTCAATTCTGCTCATGTATAGTTGTCGCTCCGAGTGACGTTCTCGCTGTACTTCTTGAATACGTGCGTTGCCACATTAGTGGCATATCAATATGGCAACTCCATTATTTTGGAAAGCTTACGAGTTAAATCTTGCACTTTACCGAGCCATACTCTACCAACATGTTATCTACATCGACGTGAAACAAGAAAATCACACTGTTGAATCCGACAAGTACAAATTGCTTCCTTTCAACCTATCATGTGCCATTTTGAGTATAAATCTATGTTCATCATTCTTCGTTTTCCTGCGTTTCACATTTGCGCCGCAGTCCACAAATATCGAAGCCGCCATATTTAGCCTACTACTGAGTTTTGGATTTCAGTTGGTCATCACTATATACTACGCCGCAACTTTGTACGGATTGGAACTTAAAAACACTTTATACAATTTGTTTCTTTTAAACAGACAGCTTAGAAGTTCCTCAGAGGTCCAATTGTTGGACATGGAGAAGACGATAAGACTTGGATATTTGTTGAAGCTAGGTAAATAATAAATTAGAACAATATGGCTAAATTCGAATTGCAAAAATTTAATTATTTTCTGTCATTTTTAGAATCCAAGAAACTACTTAAGGGACATGGAACATATATAATGGGATTGCTCATGGTAGGCTTAGTTCTGTCATTTTTCTTTAGAGGTATGTTAATGGCCTCAGTGGCAATATACTCAAAACTGGACCCTGTATATCACGTTCTAGTTTATGGTATCACGTCAAAATTCCCTTCTTGCCACCTGGCACTCATGATACGTGTCCTTCTACTCCAATGGGGCACACTTGACGGTGTTCGCACCTTAACACAAATTTCCCTTCCGTCCATGTTAGTCTTCAACGTATACTACGACTGCATCTCCAGAATCCGACGAATGAATCCCGGAGAGGATTCATTGAGAACGTACATTGAACTTCAGATTGTATTCCAAATGGGAATATATCCTTACCGATACATTGCTGGCACATTTATGTTCAACGGTTTTTGTATTACTGTTGCAATTAATGTGTGTATTCTCAAGGATATTCATATATTTCCATTGGAGATCAACTTCGTCTTGCTTACGGTTGCATTCGGTACGTATATAGTAATTTCGCAATCCGTATCTATGGCCGTAAACTGCTACGAAATGAGCAGAAATGAATTGAAACATTCGTGGGGCGGAGTTACTGCCCTGCGCAAATGTGTAACGAGCTATGGGACATCTTGCAGTAAGGTGTGTTTCAAAATTTGGAGAAAGACACTGGAAGCACAAAGGCCGATATCATTTCTTTATGGCCTGGCCGAATTTGACAAAGAGACGTGAATTAATTTTTATTCAAATATTCTCAACTTTACGATTAACATTTTGCTCTTGACTTAAGGATTGTTGACAGAAAGGGATATCTGTACAGGTAGGTCACGTACATGACAGCTGACAGGAATACTAAATGAAATATTTTAATTCCACACGTGGTGCATTTAGTTCAAAAATATTTGTCAGATGTAAGGACGACTGTAACTGCACCGCTCACCATTTATAAAAATGGTACCTGTATGAATGTAAAAACATGCTCATATGTTTATTAATGGTAAGAGACAGGCGAATGTATGTAGTCCTGTAATATGCCATCACCAATTCGTTTGCAAGCAGATAATGCAGCAGCGTATGCTCTCTTTTTCAATTGCGACATAGGTTGGCAATGTGTTTGACATAGAAACAAGTAAATCACTTTCACGCGTCATTATCATGATAAGCCCGTAATCAAGGAGCTGGAAGCAGGATATATCAACGTATACAATTCATTTATGGCAAGGTATTGAATCGGGCTTGAACGTAATATAACTGATACAATACACGGCAAAATAGGAAATTTGAAAAATGCGGTTTGGCTTCTTCATAAAATCACATAACTTGAGGAAGAAAAGACTTTCCATGTAGTTGCGAGAAATGTCTTCAAAGTTAATTTTTGCCAAACATGTTAAAAACCTAATCATGTAACATATATTTTTTTGAAATTATATGATGTACATGGCCGGAATCAATATATAATGAGGGAGCGTTCCAACATATTACTTATATTAAATAAAACATACCCTTCAGTTTAAATGGAAACCAAAGAAATATAAAATGCAATATGTATGTTCCAATCCATCGATTTTGAAAAGACACTGAATACAAATACTATTAGAAAAGCTGGAAATCACAATTTATTATTTATTTTATTACCAGAATTAAAAAAACTTACTTTTCGTAGTTAATATATTATGTTCAAGTTTTCCATGACGATACATAACTACCAAGCATGTCTAGTTTAAAACGTAGAGAAAATTTAATTCGGCAAAAATCATCACTTTAGAGCAAGTTTATCAAAACGTCATGGCAATATGGCAACCAAAGGCACATGATGAAGTTGTGTAACAGTTTACATACCAATGCTAGCATCTATCCCCATGTTATTCAATTAAATAATTAACTCCAATAATGATGACCATTTTGCATTGCATACATTTATTATACATCATGGATTCCATTTCACAGTCATGCACACATACTATTAAAATGATACCCCCGTTAAGTAACGGTATTAACTCTGTTCAATATAACCGTTGCAACAAACCACTGCTGCTTCGCTTGTGACGACAACACCTAAGTTACAAGAATTAGATTAATTGCATTATTGATAATATTTTGAAAGAAGTTTACCGTAGTCTCATTTTCAAAGAGTGCGACACCGTAGTAAAGTGCCAGCGGTTTTTGTGCCTGTAGTCTACGCATCCATATTTTGTACTCAAGTGTACGAACCATATCAAATAACCGACCACTAGAATCGTACATCTTTAACATCCGATTTGGCCATATGGCGTTGACAAGGTGAGAACTATTTCTATATATTCGACAAATTAGCGGAAGAGTCTCTAAAATGAAAATGTATGTCAATATTGTAATTAATGCCATGACAGAGTAGAGAAACGGGGGAAATATTTTCCATCCCTTAATTAAAATCCAGGAGCCGATAATGCCGATGATGAACCCAAGTCCCATTAAGAGACCAGCGATGTGTCGGACGGGTTCCATTCCCATATTGACAATGTAGCGGATGCCAATATAAAGTCTTAGCGACAAAGTACACGGGCGCATTGATGACAGGGTCTTAAGTATGGATATGACGATATTGAAAGCAGAAATGGGGATTAGGAATAGTATTGTGAATGACCGGGCCGCCTCCATGACACAAAACTGTCCTATAAGAAATCTGCAAACCAGCTTTATCCACCAGTGATGTATATCATCTGACGGAAACACGTCGTGTATAAAGTAATTACTGGGGTCTACGTTGATAAGGATCATGGCTGGCGCAAGTCCTAAAGCTACAGCGAGTAGGATCGCAACAACGCTGCACAATGCAAGACCCATCGTATCAGCATTAGTGTCACGCGTCAAAATCCTCTTGACTTCTACAGAAAACAAAAATTTTATGCTGAATAATTGTACATAGCTCGCTACAGAGGTATAATGAGGCATGAATTTTACCTTGACAAATTAGTTTTTGAGTCGACATTTCTGCAGCGTATCCCACGTTTCTCCTGTCGTTCCTCAAATTACGGTCGTAGATCAGCAGTGCGTTTACGGTAGCAACAAACAAGTCACCTTGACACATAATTATAATGTTGAGCCCGTTTATAAGTAACGGGAAGCAGGAAATTTCAATGTAAAAAATACATTGATAGAACGGGATTGAATCCGGCTTTAACATGATGTACTTGTATATGACGTAGGCAGCAAATAGGAAATGTGAGAAGACCACTAGGTTTAAAATGAGGAATGGCGTCAGATTCCACCATCCTTTCTCAAACTCAAACCGTTCCTTCTCTATGGTATTGTATATCGGGTGCCTGAACCCGAATACTTCGTACAGTTTTTTGTTGAGCTCATAGGCCTTCCACATTAGCGGCGTCGCCATTATTTAGCTTACGAATTTAACAGAGCAATATCACCTAGCACTATTGTCTTCCTTGTACATTTGAGGGTAATTCGAGTAAAGTCAGGGAACTCTTTCTACTAGAAAGAGACAAGCACATGTGGTTCGTGTGAGAGCTGCCAGGAAATAATTCGATAAATTAAATTTACTTGCGCATTATCTCTAATTAAATATGCATGACTTAATATGCCTGGGATTTTCTCGTGGAATAATATAGGGAAAGAACACAGCGTATTTGTTTCGAAATACATTTATCATTCCGGCATGAGGGATTCTATGCGGCTGCATAGTTTGTATGTGCGTACTCTAGATACTCCATTTGAATATATGTCAACCAAAATTGCTTTATTAGCTAGAACTCTTCGCGTTGGAATGCATGTAGTTAAACCACAAAGTAAAGCATGTAACTACCTGCTCCTAACTGGTGTCAAATGTATCTACTGAGGCACCAGTAAACCGAGTACTTAATCGAACGCACTGCAGTAACCGTGTTATATTTAATTTCACTTGTCTGGACAAACCGCAGATAGTCTTCTCAGCTAGGATATTTTTAATGCTATCAGTAAGATATATTTTAAATTTTGCATACCTGAGGAAACTTTTCTTAGGCTGCGTCGAAAATCTCCACAGTTATTTTTTTCCCAAAAAGGCTATTTTCTTCAGGCATTTTTATATACATAGATGAAGTATACTTTCATAATCGGAATATCGTGCAGAGGAGTTCCACAAAATAAATTATATAATACTATACTAATGCATTAGTTTAATGAAAAACAAAGATATTTTTTTACTTACGGCTTGTTCAAAATGTATGATTTTTTAAATGTATTAAATACGTTTCGTAATAATAGAAAGGAGGAATTTAGTTATAATTTCCTGAAAATATTAAATTATTTATTTGTTATCTGATTTTAATTTCCACATTTACTATACTGATGGTATCGTAGAACGTATCTGTATTCTCAAGTGTGTGTATTTTATTCTGAAAGCAAATACATTTTAGTGTATAATGAATATAACCAACTTGTCTGAGCCAGATCATGATATCCGTAATTAGACCTCACTCAAACTATTCATAATTGATGACTTTTATCTACCGGCGAAAAGAAAAAGAAGAAATGTAGCATTCGTACTACTCCTTGTAGACCATTTTCTGCTACATAATAATTAATGGCAGGGCATGTGGTTGTTTGTACATAAAAGTTTGCCTATATTTCGAAACAATTAAATACTTCCTTATTGTGTTATCATCTTGGCGGCTTCCCTTTGTTTTGCTATTAAAAGTGTATTTGTAATTGCTTTCCGTGAGGATAACCATGCTCCATTCTGTCAATTTTGCCACGGGTAGCGGCGAGGAACTAACGTTCTTATGTAATATTGTGCACGTGGGCAAACCAATATTCAAATAATCCCGTAATGATCATGACCAGTAGCATCAACCAAGCACAAGTGAAAATGTTCATTGCAAAATCGTGGAAATTTCGCTGCCTCCGTCCAACAAAATAAATCAGACCATTAATATCTCTTCATAAATGCTGAAACTCTGGAGCAGGTCAAATTGACAAAAAGCAAAGGTATAAAATTGCGCCTTCTGACATGAGAACGATTCGAACGCAGTGAAGGCATGCAGTTGAACAAGAAATTATTAGCACGTTGGTCAACGTTTATATATAAAGTTTAGTGGTGACGTTCGGAATCTTAAAAGTGAATCTCGATTGACTGTACTAGCTATAACTGTGGCGAGGCCTTAATTGAAAGGAACTACATGATGGAAGGAATCACTATGGCCACGACACCAAAGTTCCTGATAAGATACAATAGGTCCTGGCTACAGACTTTCACAGCACAGATATTAATGAGAGGCCCAATGCCAAAACATGTTGGAATTATCATGGACGGGTAAAGAAACATTACCTCTTTAAATACAGCAATAATGACGGCGATAGTAACCTATACTTTAGAGTCCCTTTGTAATTGTAGAAATCGGAGATATTCAAAGGCCCAAAAATTTTCTAGCCCTTGGGATGGACACCGAAGTGGGTATGAAAACAAGCACAACATTCACGTAAAGTTTCACAAAACAAATGGTAGAATGTTATCATACCAATTGCACTAATATTGACTCGTTTCAGTGACCCGAAACTATCCGAGGTCTGTCAAATGATGGTTGACCTCCAAGTTCCCGAGTTGACTGTATACTTTTTCAGCTTGGAAAATTTCAAGAGACCGCAAGCTGAAATTGATGCTCTAATAAACATAATAGCACGTCGAATGCGCAGAATACGTTCAGAATTGTAAGTGATTTTTTTTCATCCAGTAAAATCGCCCGCGCAAATATGCCCACGACCCTACTAAAGGTGCTGTTTATAGGGCTGAGATGAATCGGGATGGGATACGGATTGAAATTATTGGAGACTTTTCAAAATCACCGACTACCGAGCTGAGAAATTTATTTGAACAAGTTATGTGGTGCACAAGGGGGAATCGCAGATTTAAACTTAATATTGCATTTGCGTACACAGGGCAAAGTGCGATTGCAGCTGGTCTTGATGCATTAGTCCATGGTTTGTCACGCAATCAAATTAATGTTACCGACGTGACGGAATATTTGATGGATAATACATTCACGGTAGGGGAACCGAATCCAGTGGATATAATCATTCGTACTGGTGGGGACAATAGATTGTCCGACTTCATGTTGTGGCAATGCGGCAGCTCTCACCTTGAGTTCCTTAATAGTGTTACATGGCCGGAATTTAATAACTGGAATCTGCTAGGTGCGCTCTTTCGGTTTCAGATCCAGAGGAAATTCCAGTCCATAACGAGCAGTCAGAATGAAAAGAAATGTACACGAGAGTCCAGTATCCATCAATGTGATGGCACACAAAAATTTATTAACATGCACAAAGTCCTATTGTGGATATCAATAAGTTGAATTGTGAAAATAAAATCAAAGGCAAAAATTTCCATTTTGAATCGAGTCGTTGGCATGAAACGAGAGTTTCGTTACTTATTTGTCGCTAGTGTTGTGCTTAAAGGCAAACAATAAGCACATACATGTATGTGTAACTGCAAATATTCAACGCTGCACCTTGCCGTAAGTGTCTCATCAGTGAACACGACAAACCCGTCAGTATAGTATATAAATAAGTCCGTTGTGGGAAAGTATGATACAATAGTACACATATCATCTCGTTACGCCAGCTGCCATTAGGAAATCCCAATTCACAAATGCATCTTACATGGTTCTTATGACTCGATTAAAGCATCATAAAATGCTTGGTCGGTACATAAGCTATGTTGCTCGTCCATTTTTTTACGATTTGTGCGGAAAGTGTAGTTACATCATCGATACTCTCATATTTTAGAGGAGCCCTGAACGAAAATTTTAATTTCATCTATTGAAATGGGATGCGAAGATTATGAATTAATCGCATACAAAAGTAGGACGATCTTTGAATATATTCGATTCCGTGGGCTAGCGAAAAGAACTTCAGGGTTGTTTGATTGATTGCTTGCTGTGGTATTGCGGATGACATTTGATAAACATAAATTCAGCGAGTAATCTCACAGTCCATATGCGTTTGTTGCAATAGGGTATATTGATTGCATAGATAAATATACATTAAAATGTGAATACAATTTATATTACTACGAACAAAATGCTTTGACTTGATGATATAAATTAACCTATTGGCGATCTCCCAATGTGCCTTGGAACGGTTTGGTGAAATGTGCTTCCTACTAATACACATTGTTAACGAAAATAATGTTTAGCTATTATGCGTGACCGCGAAGCTAAAAAGCAATTGGAAAATGTAAAAATTAAATTTAAAATAATGAAACCTTTTAGCTGGTGACAAGAGGCAGCTCTTATTAGCAGCAGACGTTATGTACAATTTTGCAAAAAATGTGAGGATTTCATGCTTGCGCTTTCTTCCGCATATTGCGCGTCCAATGGGTTGTTTTTCAAATTAGCGTATTTTGGTAATGCGTTTGCCGGCGAGATGAAAGGAGGAAATTCGGTAATAACTTTGGCTTGCCGGGGAGCATTTATTCCTTCATTATATTTGATTTGTAGCAGTGTCGATTTTTATATACAGCATTTGGTTCCCCTATTGAAACGGAGGTATATTCTTGCAAGTTGGGAGGTACTATTTGTGTCGGTGTTCTTTGAAAGATATTCTGTAATAAAATTGTAGTTCCAATTAAGTCACATATAAATATATTTACTATTTCAATAAGTAACCAGTTCATTATAATAATGAATCTTCATTATCCCCAAATGGTAGGATATGGCATGTTCTTGTCAGGTTGTTACTTCAATGTGTGAAAACTTCTGCAATATACGTATGCTAATGATAATGCTTTTGAAAATTCTCAAGCAAGCTGATATCATTTTGTAGTGGGCCGAAACATTTTTGCAGATTTCCAGAGAATATATCATGTCGTCCATGAGAAATTGTGCTGACAACATATTTCCATGTGTCGCATATGTAGTTCCGGCTTATAGCTACCGTTTGATCTGTTGCTTAGCATTGTTGTATGAAATGACAAAATATATTATGCGTTCATTAAAAATATTTTGGAATAATTTTATTTTCATCAACACCAACCGTAACGACACCATATTTAAACTATCCAAATTGGTACATTATCATAACAGAACTTCATGTTTATCACATGCACGCCTGCCGATGATAAGAAATCAAGTTGCCTTTATTTCTCTGATAACTTTCATAAAGTTTTAAATTTGCGAATATGTAATTACATTTCAACGAAGCAATCGAAAACTGGATTTGAATGAAACCGATCAGACAAACAACTCCACTGCGTGCTACCAATAATAAAATTCTTGACGACTTTAGTAAACCTTTCTACCTGCAACTCCTCGTCCTTCCCTTTGTAGCATCGGGCCAGATATTCGGTTATAATCAAGATCTGCTGTACGGCGCCATTGATTTGATTAATGATAGAGCTGATTGATTTGGTTTTAGAACGTCCCTGCAGATCATGTAAAACGCTATCGTCGTTTGGTCCAATCGCTCTGCGCAAAGAAACCATGTCTAGTAGTCCCTGGAAATGCACCGCCAGGTGCTCCAAAATAAGCTTGAACAACGCTCCGTCTATGATCCTGTCACAAACGGAAATACCTTGGTGTAATAAAATTCCCTCCAAAATTAGTATCCCGTTTGCGTAAGCGGATGATACGAAATCATGGAAGAGAGGAGGGTGATGCCTCCACTCGCCTCCATCAGCTCATGGTTCCAGTCTGGTGATGATTTCAGAAAGCATTGATCCAGTGAGTCGGCCAAGTAGTCCGTAAAATATTTACTGCTACATCCTAATTTACTTCCCGTCTCAACGGCCCGGTCCCATAGCAACGATAGAAGGTTCAAAAAGAATTCTGTGAACTTCGTCACATCCTCCATATTTTGGATAGATTTTTGGTCAGAAATGGACGAACGATGTGGGCCGCATACTAGTTTGATTGTACCTGGCATGTCTTTTAGGAATTCCCTTACAGGATTTTCATTGTCCTGTTCTGAATTTTTAATAACTTGGCATAATTTCAAAGCAAGTGGATATAAAGAAACGTACGGTATCTTACACACATGATTAATGAGGGTGTACAAGGTGGTTAGCAGTAGCAAATCCATGTCAGCTGCGTTAGCGTCAGGTACAATCAGCGACACGAATAGTCTGAACTTGTACAATGTAATCCATTCGGTTTCATGTCCGGTACCCGTCGGGTGAATCAAATCCAATTGATAAGCGATTTTGAATTCCTTAATCTGAATGATTGGCAAAATGGACAAGTCAATGTTGGATGTGCTCCTAAGCAAACTGGAAGATTGAGTCGTTGACCAAAAACGCCAATCGAAAATGCCTAGTTCAATAATATAATGTTCTTCTTTTGTCCATTTACAATGTTTAACCTGAGCACTGAAAACTCTGCTCCCTCCAAAATGTCCCATTTGTGCTCACGTTGTTTTGATGATTTACTGTCGGCCTCAGGTTTCCTCAAGTATACTTTTCCAAGCTTGTAAAAAACTACAGGTGAAGATATGACAACAGTGTTGTCTATTTTTGTCATGTTTATTCCGCTTATAATTCTCAGTTTCAAATAATTATTTGCGAACAAATTGTACAGCCACGTTTCCGACCACGAACTCAGAATCTTTTTGATGTTTGTAGAACGTTATTATTGTTGTCTGTTGAACTTTGGATCGAAAATATTAATTTGGGTGGCAACATTTGAACAAGTTGGACCGCGAAACCAAGTGAACCTGGGATTATTGGTAATACATGAATCATACTTTGCTTTATATATGCTGTTTCATTCTGAATATTTTGCTAACAAATAATAGAAATATGAGGAAAGAAATTTATTTAATACCTGCGATTTGCGTTACTATCGTAGAGCTCTGGATGTTGTGAATTATGCAGAATTGAGTCAACTCCATACATATATCGTAAAACGTGTGAACTTTATCTGAAATGTATATATCTAGGTAAACTAAAACGCATGTTATATAAATAAGCACAATTGCTTCAAGGTTAGAGTGGCTGATTGTTAATATATAAATTAGGAATACGAACGATAATAGTAATTAGTTCGCGTGGGAAATACTCTCAATTAAAATTCCACTGAAGCAGATTTGTGGAACCATAAAAATGAAATTATAAAATAATATGAACCTTGTGCTTGTCCGACGAGGAAAAAATATCATCAATTTGTTATCCAGTTATGTAATAAGTAAAGTAAAAAATATGTGTGAACCTGAACGTCCTATGTCGGTGTCTTTGTACTTTGATAATTAAGTCCTATGCGTACAAATCGGACAGAAGCAGAGAGTTAGGAGAATAATTGTACGATTTACTTGAGTCACAAAATGGATCGTTGTGAAACCACATTCTCGTAAACCTAGAGTAAATATATATAATCTAGAGGGTAAGTGACTGGAATTTCCCACGCAAACGTATGTGACGAAAATTGCAATTTTTGATGAGTACCAAAATATTTCCCTCGTTTAAAATACATGTAAATGTTCTTAACCATGACCGATGATGGTAAACTTCCTTGTTAAATGAGAATCACATAGAAATGTCGTCTTTTCCTCTCCATTCTCTAAGCTCGTAAACACTTTTTCATTGGTTGGTTGGCGAAGTTTTCATTTGTGGCTAACATCTGCTGCACGACTTTTCAGATATTCCGTCAATCGTACTGAATATGGCGTGGATGTGGTCTCTCAGCTCTGGTGCATTATCTGGCCGTAAATGAAACGTATGTAAAATAATCAATTTGGAGTAACCTTAAAGCTAGTTTGGAGGGCTCCCGTAAGGGCGGACGCAAGTACCCTTCTAACTTCTACAAAAAAGCTTGCAATTGACAATGCTAATCCGGCCAGTATAACGAAGAAAATCAGGCACGAATTTCCATTCATCGAATCGCTCTTCGGATGTGACCTAATCTCATCAGTGAAGGTATCATCAGCTTCTAGTATCCTTAGCCACCTCTGGAGATGATGGGTGTGTTGAAAGAGTCGTATCCTAGTAGCCGAGTAAGGTGGACTGTAACCAGATATCTCTAAATCAATACTCATTTGTCCGTAAACCTTATCGCCGATGGAAATTCCAGATTGTGCTTTGGAATGTTTCCTAGCAAAGCGATTACTAAGATTCATTGGTAGAATGATGGCAGCTTTGTTGCATGATTCAAGCTCATGTGCGAATAGTTTATCTTCCCTTCCCCAAATATGTCGTAGGAACTCTGCTTCAAAAAATCTCGGATTCGCTACTGACCAAAAATCACTGAACATCATCCTGAAGTATTCTTCGATTACCTCCTGCGTTAATGTTAAATTATTCATCAATATTGTTATATTTGGATGTAGTCTTGTGTTATTGAAAACTGTATCCATTTCCAAGAATTCTTCTGACATTCTGTGCCAATGCTGGACTTGTCGTGCCTCGGATGACAGGTACAATCGTTCTGTTTGAATGGTATGATATGCTGTGTGCGTACAGCCTGAGTAAGGACTTGTGAAGAAAGTCCACGCTCGAGTCTAGATTGTAAATTTGTCTTCCAGCAGCTGATCAAGCGTTTTGTACAAGGGTGGCGATCTCGGAGCAATCATGTTGTAAACATTATCGTTTTTATATGCATTGCTTAGAACAAGTGCAGCTAGAAGAAAGAAGGCCACAATCCGTCGCAGCGACGTTGTCAGCATTATTTGAGCCGTAAATGGATAGCCTTGCTCCAAGAGCCCCTTCACGAGATACAAGAATTGATCGAAAAATTTGGGTTTTGATACTTGTATTGAGGATAGTCTAGTCACCATTTTCCAGTGCGCCCCGTTCATGGAAGAAAGCTTATATGCCATATGTCGCAAAAATAAGTAACGGTCTTGGTGAGTGAAGGGAGTCTCACGTTCCCCCGATTTCCAGGCGCTGGAATTGGGTACGGCATGGACGCACCATGCGGAACGCATTTAGTTAACATGTGAATGTGTGCTGGACACGAGGTCCAGCACACCAAGTTCAATGTAGTATCGAGCTCCGCCACCACCAAACCAAGACACTCTCTTCCCAAGATTGGCCGTGTGCAGAAGAAAGCTACTGGCTGCTGCGGCAGCAGTAGCAGTAAAAGTATATTTGTTTGTCTTGGCCAGAAGGCCCTTGTAATTAAATTGTACAGCAAATAAAGTCTAAGTTAATTGGGAAATTAACAATTGTCTTGTGTGTGTCAGGTCATTGTTTTTATGTCATTGTCGTTGGTCCTGTAATCCGAACCTCATCTGAGATGTAGTTAGTAAGTGGAATAGGGCGTTAGTTAGGTGGCACCGGGGCATACGGCTTCCCCAACGCATCAATTACCTGACCTCGCTCACCGTTTCCCGACACCATATATGTATGACAGAAAGAATGGCTATTTAGTGTTATGTTTTGGGTCTCTACTTAAAGCCGGCTAGCCAATGACGAAGCTCAACGATCCAAACACAGCCAATCAGCCGCCCAACATGTCCAAACGCTCAACATGCACACGATAGACCAGCTGACGTTCATTCAATGCTAAAGTAGACTCCACCTTTTTTGGACCCAAAAAATAACACTAAATAGCCATTCTTTCTGTCATACATATATGGCATATAAGCTTTCTTCCATGCGCCCCGTTTAAGATTACCGCCACAACACAAAGGCTGATTGCCGTATCCAGACGTACGTGCCGTAAATGATGACCAGCTCGTGAAGCGGATACTTGGTTAAACCCCTTTCTCCACATGCAACAATCTGTAGGCCAAAGAGATGGCTTTCAACCACAATCTTGCTATCGTGATGCTTAATGCCCACAATTTCCGGTTTAGTCGACAAACGCATATTAATTAGAAACGAAGACCAGTAATCATATTTCGATGAGTCATGGACGATAGCGCCGTTCCTGCAGAACTTCGAATTCCCTAGTATATACGAATAGTTTCCCGTCACTGTTTGAATTAGTGCGGCAGTTACTGTAAACACCCGTTCAATCTTCTCGTCGATCAGACTCAGTTCCGTCATTGGGCGATTTGTCTTGAATACTTTGCAGTTCATGAGATGGCGCTTGACGCCTTGCACAACTGTCTCTTCATACGACTGTTCAATCATGAGACCTCGAAACATCAATTGCGTATCACTTGACGAGAAAAGCTGAGATTCTATTGCCTTCAAGGACAGTAGTTCATGGAATTCATCGAGCCGAATCTTTTTCAAATTAACTTGACCGTATATGGCCAAAGGGAGAACTAGGAATGTTCTTGAAACTGTCGATTCATTTGGCTCAATCGTCAGTTAGAGTAAAATGTCATGCGAGTTTGTTGGTCCGTGAAGAAGCCTCCAGTATTTGCTTACCACTCTGTCGTCTATCCAATTACTTATTGAACTGTGAAATTTTGAGGAAATGTTTGTGGGTTTAGTTATCAAAGTATTTACGAGTGGCGTTGATGTGAGCAAGAAAGGATTTTTCGGGTGTTGAATGCTGTAGCCGAACACGTGCAGGTAAGTGTTGAACCTGCTAATTACCATGTCGACTGGATAATACAAATCAATTTGAATGACCTCGTACCACTGCTTCATCGACGCGATCAGATTATGTTGGTTGTATCGAAAGCAGCAATGTCGGCATGTTTTGCTATCCAATTGTGCATAGAATTTTTCATGTTGACAATTTGTCATGCTGCTTGAGTTTATGTCTGGCGCATTACTTCCGGGAAGCCAGTATATTTCGAAGCCATACCATCCAGGTAGCACAAACGGTACAGGTTGTCTGAGAAATACAGGAAGTTTCAATTCGTGTATATCGACTCCCGTATAGTTGTTTATTACTGTGAAAGTTCGGTCGCTCTGTAGCGGTTTTATCGTATCGCCAAGATTTACTTTTCTGGGGGCATACTTCCCGTACTTTGCATGTTGCCATATATCACGAATCCGTCGATACCTTGGATCACCATGTCGATGGTTATCATGCGGGACCAATGATATTGGTTGTTCATTTGCCGACGTGAACCCCGATTTCAGCACTTTGAAGAGCACAACCGATGAGAAAAATATGCGGTGGGAAAAGACCAATCTCTTCATGATGACGTTCCGTTTGTTCTAATTTGTTCAGGTTCAAGCGCTTCTCATATCAATTCTTTACTGCAAATAAAAGTAAGTGTGCGGTGTTGCATTTGTTTAAGGAGAACATGAATCCTTCCGTCAGCTGAAATCGATATTGGTTTAATTACAAATCTCTAGTAAAGTGGCTTATGAAGTACATTTGTCAAACCCAGCAGCCACATTCCACCTGAAGTACTAAAATATTTTTGATGGGGAAGTGACGTAACTCAGTGAAAAATCCTTTGAATGGCGTCCAAATGTACATAAGTATTTGTAAATGCGAGAGAATTAAACGATAAATGTAGAATCTGGTGTTTCAAAGCAATTCTGTTTGAATGCTCACAATTATATTTCGCGAACCGATGCCGAATAAAAAACACACTGATGATTTGTGGGTCCACATGTTATTCGGTCTGCCAGAATAATGTCAGAAAGTTAACAAGGATCCAGTTTGGACCAGCATGGCACGTGCTAGCTTGAAGGTTCGGTAAGAGGTACTGAAGAAAACGGTTTGCATTACAATCGTAGTGCATTTTTTTAATATCACAATTTGTAGGCTTGCTACGTTATAGGATACCAAAAATCGATATTATCATATAAATCATCTCGTACGTAATGGCCGGCTTATGCAGTGTACTTCCAGCACATCGAACGATATAATTCTACCTGAGGATTAAAAATATTCATGACACTCCAAATAGACTCGCCAAGTATTCTTGGTCGATATCTGAAATCCCTTTCCTAATCGTATTCCTATGTTAAATATATTCACCTTCCTCACCTGTCATGGAAGAGAGCTTCTTTGACATCACATGTACGTCAACGTTTGAAAATATGTACCGATTTTGAAAATATCACACTTTTGAATTTCGCTAATATTTCATTGGCATTCAAACATGACATTCATTGATTTTTACTAGATGCAGTGAAATTAAAGTTTTTACTTGGGGACTGGAGCAGCATGCATCGGTAGCTTTGTGTTTTAATGATTGAAAATCATAAGTAAATAATCATGTTGAGCTGAAATTACAATTACCTTAATCTTAAGCTGAAATATAAATATAATCCTGACATGATGAAAATAACCACTATGAAACTAAAAACATCTCGCATTATGGTGATCCGTAATTTAATATGTTTTTACACAATAGAATCATCTTCAGATTCTATCTATGGAAACATGAATTAATATCGGACACAAAAGTCATAGTGGCTTGCTAGGCGCTCTGATCAGATAGTTTCGCTTGCTTTTCATAACATCACCGAATGATAACCTCTCGCTGCACCCAGCATGATGACGTGCAGCGGCAAGGTTTTTACCGTATTTCGAGTTCAAGAAGAAACATATTTCGTTTGGAGTTTAATGAAATCGCCATTTCAATGTTTGGTAAAGCTTGGATTCTACTTTTGCATCATCCCAAATCGAATTAAATATATAATGGTCAAAAGATGTCCATATCGTTCGATTACAGTAGAAGGATTTTTTCACTTAGCCTGTTACAATTTCTTAACCAACGACCTGCAATGTCGAATCTATTGTCCTTTGTGCGATTCTTCGATTCATAATTCATGTAGGGATTTCAAAGGCATTTGTAAATCATTGACCCAAAAAAGTGCTCTAAAGTTCCAACCTTAGCTGCACCTTTGCGACTTCCGTCACCTTAAACATTACAACATTCGACGTTAGGAAATTCCATTAATGCTTTCTGGTGACCACTATAATGTTCAGATTTGTTTCAATACGTAGAAAACTTGTCAACCATATCGGATGTTGTTATTGCATTGGTTAAATGCATTTTGTTTGCCATTGTCAATTACATGGGAAGTCAAAGTACTCGCAGCGATTCTTAATAAGAAACCTATTTAAGATGAGACTCCGTCACACGGTAAACGTTTGTTTAAACATGCACGAAAGTTTCGATTAAAAATGGTTGTTTGAAAAATTGATTTTGGTATGAACCAAAGCTCGCGGTAATGTTCGTATTGATTGAAACGCGTTAATATGGTGGTACAATTTACACATTTGGCACCGAAAACAAGAAGTTCCAAAACTTTTAAGAGGTCTTAATACCAAAAGGTGGCGAGCTGAATGTAGGTATCGAATGCCCTTTCAAATCATTCATGGATCAAAACATAAGAAGAAGAATACGTTTTTAGATTGGACTTAAAAATGATTGGTTAAGGAATTCACTTATATCATGACCATCAGTTTTAACAAAAGGTACTAAAAGGACTATTAAAAATATACATATGCAAACATTATGAATGTAGGACTACTAGAAAGCCCCGTTCATTCAAGTAAGCAAATAAATTATTACATGGCCTACAAAGAAGATACTTGTAGCACGTGCACTCCAGTGTATGAATTTCTTTGCTGCTCTCAGTCCTCGGTCTTATAATCTCCATTGAGCATTTGGTAAAAAAAATTACATGTTGCAAATGCGATTAGGATTAAAATATTTTTTTTAATCGTTGATATCGCCATTGATATCATTAGCAGAACATGAGTCGCAAATTGATAAGAGATATGCATTGCATGTCGTGGACGGTGGTTATCGTCACATTTCCGCTGACATTGTTAGCATGTCAGTCAGTGTCAAAAAGTAATGCGGTAGCTGATGTCAGTAATAAACTGCAGCAAGTGGCGGAGATTGTTGAAATATTAGCACCGTGTCTAATCCACTTAATTAACTACAACAACGTTAATATATTACCAATTTCTAGCGCTGTAGTTATATCGAGATATCCAGCAGTATATTCGGTCAACAAAACGAACGCCATATCAACGGGTTCGTCCCAGTCCAATCGAAACAAACCATCATTAGATGAATACAAGAAACATGACTTTAGTGGAACAAAAATGGGATCTTCCTGCACAGCCCAATTTTTCCTTTTCCCCAACAATCTCGAGCAGGATAGCACATCGAACGACAACCAAAACATATTTGCTATTGCGGATAATGTTGTACGATTTGGTGCTTTTATGCCAGAAAAGAATGACTACATTCGTTTTGTGAAGAAAACTTCGCACGAAAATTTTCTCGTTCTGGTTTTGAGTACTGAAATAACTCAACAATTGTCTCCATGGCTAACTAAATTTTCCGAGCTTTTGAATGAAGACACCATTTACCCTATTCAGTTCCAAGCTAACCTTCTTCTAGTACAAATTCGTGTCTCCGTGGGATGTCAATACCGTATTTTCGTACTGTGTAAATACTGCAACAAATGTGAGCTATTTTAACCAATCCTCGTGCAAATGAATAATACTTTAAATAAGAAAGAGAAACTTTTTCAGATACGCAAATTTGTTGGGGAAGCAAATGGACACAACGCTGTGTTCAGATACCAAGGTTGGACTCAGGCTTGGCGACGCAATGGACATTTTCACAACTTCAAACATCACAAGTTACATTTTCCCAAAAGCAAATTGCATCCAAATGACAAGGACGGTGTCCAATACTTCACACAAATCCTGTCCAGCATTGTCCTTGGTAACCACTCGTTTCTTCAAGATCGGCACCGCAAAGGTGTAAAGAATTTGAAAGAAGTCCACTGTGAATCATCAAGCACTACTCATGCCTCAATTGTATTTGAGCAACTACCAACAATTACATACTCTTTCTCCTCTCAACATGAGCTACATTTGCAATCCGAGGTTCAGTGGTATACGTTTATTAGTTGCGGTAAATCCAGAGTGACTCAAAACATAGCATTGCAATACCTGCTGTCACCATTTGATAGTTCAGTGTGGTACTCGCTGCTAGCAACGTCGGTACTACTTTCAGCCATCTTGCACCAGACATTGCTCCCATCTGCCGCTGTGGACAGCTTCAAATTGAGCGGCTACTTTTTTATATGCATGGACGTCTTTGCGGCGTTTTTAGAACAATCGAATACATTTGGAGATCGTAGTAAAACCATGTACTGTTCGTATGTCAAATGGATCATTGGACCATTCCTTTTGTTGGCCGGAGTGATTAACACATCGTATGAAAGCAAATGCATAGATCGTCTGACATTGCCCCAGAAGCCAATTCCTTACAAGTCGCTTGACGAGATTCTAGAGAGTAAATTTCGACTGTTTACCACGAAAAGGAATGACTTGGGATTGGATCGGTATCTACGACATACCAGTCCTCCCATGATAAGTCTGGAAACTGAGATGCGCGTAAGAAATATCAGCGTTGCAGTTGGTAACTATTCATCAATATTGAACGGGTGCAATCAAGTGGCAATTTTGCTGCCAGAGGAATTTGCACATAGTCTTCATCACAATATGAACGAAAGTGTTAAGACAGATTCATCCAAGTTGGTTAGCATTGGAAGTAAATACATCGCCAATATGAGAAAGGGGTTACGAATTAGGAATAATGTGGACCCCACAGTAGCAGAAAGGCTCACAACTTTATTCGAGGCAGGAATTACAAACGAGTGGATTACATTTCTTTGGAGGAGAACAATTCTGAAACGGAGTTCTGGTTTTGAATCGTACGCTGAGACTCCGTACCTGAAACAAATGATTGAGACAATAAAAATGGAACAAACGGATTTGCAGCCGCTGAACTTGAGGGGAACACTGCTAACACAATTCCTGTTACTTGGAATTGGCACAATTTTATCCACATTCGTATTCACAATTGAATTACTGCGAAAACTACTAGTGTGCCTAGAATGAATAATATATCCGTAAACCTCCTGCACATTTGGTTTACAATACAGATAAAGTACATTACATGGTCGCAATCAATCATGTTTGCTAGTAGTCATGAAAATAATAATTTAGCCACTATTTCTCTGCAGAAGTAAATTATAAAGGTAATTTTAGATCCATTAAAAATCGTTTAGTTGGTGGCAATTTATGTATCATTCAATGTGTAATTGAAAAAAATATTTTCCATTGACGAGTAATTATTTATTTTGGATGACAAATTATCACTACGTTCAAATAATTATTATCCTGAGCTACAAAAATATGAATATTTAGGGAAAATTCATTAGTATATATGTAAGTGACAGAGTGGTTATTTGTTCATGTAGGACTGTCAGGTGTACTGTATGATCAACCATGATAGTGATAGTTCATGATAGCCGGCCTAACTGACAATGCCCGTGCATTCCATCCTTCTGGATTGGAGATTTGCAAAACTGACTAGGGAACTGCATTAGGTGAAGTCAGCGGTCACATATGTGAAAATATACGATATGGCCGCCTTTTCACGCTGATTCAATAACCGGGACTCCGCTTTTGTAGAACTTATATTTGCCGGTTTTACAAAGCAATTTATGTCTCGAGATTCAGTAATGGCTACGAAGATGACATCGACCATTGGATTCGTAACAAATTTTGGTTCACACGACAAACAGCAAGATCCTATAATTTACCGGTAGGACATTTTTGCAATACAACATTTTCTCACCTTTGTCTCGGGCTGACACCTCTGACTTCATCTCGGGCAGTTCAAATAGTGAGTGTTCTGCTGACGACTACCGTTACATATTCGCGAATCAAAGGAACGTTATGAAATTAAAATTAAAAAAACATTCCCATTCCCAACAGCTATAAATTGGACAGCCTTAGCAAATCTTAAAGATTTCAATTTAAATAGTGGATTAATATTTAAGTGCATTGGCAAACGATGTTGCGGGATTGTTTAAAAAATTGAAACACGTATTCAATTGCAATCATTTCTGTTAACATACCTTGCACATATGGGCACAATTACAATCTTAATGTGAATGTAATAAAATATATAAGCATTTAGTATGACAAAGAATATCAATGTTTTAATTAAATAAGAATTTACTTTGCTTGATGAAGTTAAATACACTTAATAACGCAAGTAAGAATTGTTTACGTATATTTCGTGACTATACAATTATCAACAACTGATGACTTATATTGTGACCGCAAGCATTCCGTACACGGTAGTCGATTTGAAATTGCATTTGCTTTTCAGTAAGTGTAATTACGAATATTAATTTTATATTTAACATTAGAACAATAATCACTTGGTCCTACATATGTTACCAACCGTGTCATGGCGTACGAAGTTCCGTTTCCCATGCCCGATACTGGATAGAGCGCCAGTATAACCTAGCATGCAATACGAACTGTTTACTGCATTGTAAAGTCTAGAATATATTGGAAATTAACCAATTAAATTGTAAGATTCAGTTAGGGAATTATGTGCAATGAAAAGCTTGTACAATTTTTTTATCACGTCAGTATCATACCGTAACAATTACACCAACAGTAGGACGTTAATGGTCAGGTCATTGGCAAAGTCAATGCAATTCAATGGTGTCAGTTCATCAATGTAGTTGATTGATCCGAACCTGACACAGATCGGAGTACAAGACGAGCAAAATTTGTTCATCCACTTGGATTCACGTCTCTCTCCTCGAGCTCCCCCGAACGCCTTTTTCTTCAATGTTTGCAATGTTTCTGCAGAGGTTGTGAATATTCTTGCCTGCGTTCCCAACAAACCTGTCAGCATACCAACTGCAAAACTTGCCTCCATGTTAAAAAAGAGAATCGGAAACCAATTTGAAGCATTTCTTGGTGTACGAACCAATCCTGCAACACTACCGCCCTGGATTATAACCACCAGGAATACCAACGAACCAACAAGCCACTTTTGGCATTCGTTCATGAACACAGACAACATTTGTAGTTGGCGATACATTACCACTTTGGTGTATCCTACGCCATCAACAGCTTTAACGATTTTTCCATAGCTACTCAAAAGCTGCAAGTTATTTAAAGTGCAAAGGACCAGAATACCACATATTGTAAATGGTACTACGTCCACGGTAAATGAGTACGCCAAATTATTGAAAAGAAACACCATAAGCTTTAGGACAAAACGTAGAAAATTAAAACTTTCGGAATTGCCCGCTCCCCAGCACTCCGAAAGCAACCAGAAACCTGCCAGGGATGGTTTGAATGGGGAATTCCAGTGAATGACGTACAGCATCAACATTGCAGCAAATACAGCCGACGGTGCTAAACCGTATGCAAATATTATCATAATTCGTTCAATTAGCGGTCGTTTTACAACCTGCCCGGCGTTGGGATGCTGCAATAATTTACTGAGCAAGACATGGTCATTTACGTAACGTGCGATGGAATCCGCATGATACAAAATGGTTAGCAAGCAGGATATTCCACAACCAAAGTTGATGAGCAGCACCGGTACAAGAATCAGATCCATAAATGAATCCTGCCTTATGTCCTTTTTGTAATTCGTGAGGGATCCTGAATGATCCTGAAGAGCAATGCCGATAAAGAGAAAGGTCGCCATGATAATTCTTGTTCGTACAGCTCGGAACTTGCTTCCATTGACAATCATTGTGTTTGTCACATTGTCCCAGCGAAGCAATTTTCCCGTTGATGTTTCAGCTAGTCGACACATCCATGAAAATAACCAAACGTGTTTCAAGAGTAGCATATTGTTGGCTGGTACGACCGGAGTGGTTTCCGCAAACGTCCTGCAATAATTATGTGCTAAATCTGTGAAGTTTGTAATCCAAGCTTGCAGCAACTCCAAAGATATTCCTACAAAATATAATGCAATCCGCACAGAGAAAGCATATAATTTGGTAATTGATTGAGACATTGATTCTTCTTACCGTTACTGCCAATGGTTCTGCTACGTTTGCTTAAATTGATGCTCGACGACAGATTCCATAACCTACTGTGATCCCAAACCACCGGACGCCACACAACTGCTGCGAATCGAATACTACTAGCTGATGTCACCCACATATGAGAATTTATTAAAAGTAATTTTTTATTTGAACTGTGTGGTTTTAATTACCAGTCGACTGAAAAGTTTAAATGCCAAATTTAATTCCAGAACATAATCAATTTAGCTGCAGAATGTTGTTATTTTCGATTTCGTAATGTTTAGACATTTACAATGTTGTACATATTTCACAACATGGCCATGTCAAACCAAACGTAACATTTGGAACTGTCATATTATAACTGAAAACATGGGCGGAAGAATATTTTAAAGTGGTGTCATTATTATCTGCGATTACGATCCGAACAACGTATATAATTTCATGCATGACATGTAATGGTACATGGATGTAGGTCTGAATTTACAATCAATCCTATATCGTTCTAGTAGTCAAGGTTTTACTGGTCAGCAGAGAGTTAGATTGTTGACACATTGCCCTTATGAATACTTCAGCGTTAATTACACGTTCTTCAAGCAATAGGATGATCACCGTTGCAAACAATTATGTTATCTAACCAAACGGGATATAAAGCGATGAAGTTGGAGCAAATTATATACTTCTCTATCCACTACCAACATGGGGTGGCAATATGCGCAGCCCATCGACACATATTCGTCGCGATATACGACTCAGATGTTCCTAAATGTGCACTTTTACATCAAAATAGATTCAGAATATTAACAATGTATCAGGTTTTCCCCACCAAGATATGTGATTTATGTTCAGAGTCCACGTCGTTCTACATTGTTGAAGGTGATCGTCATTCGTGACAACATTATTCAATCCATAAGTTTGTTCGAGGGAGGTGTTGATATTTTATTTACGTGTAGTGTAGACGTTGTTATTATTTTATGCGGGGGAATATATATATATTATTCTAGGCTTATGATTCTTTTGTACATAGGGCTTATTTTAATTGTTGACTGGGATTGTTTAAACCGTCTAAAATATTCCGGTTAGAACTAATTGTAAGATCAGTTTTGTGAAACTAGTTCATCATTTTAAGATGATATTTACCAACACTTTGCCGAATTAGTTTATGTTAATTGGCTTTGACGCCTGAACGGTACACAGCTTTCAACATGAAGATACTACAGCACGAAGGTTGCCGGCTTGCTTCACATTGTTTCGCCCGAGTACATGTACGCCACATACTTTTCACTGCATTTTTGAAAAACCGACGTACAAATCATTATTAAAAATATGATTACACATTACGCACTCAACGCGTAGGCGGCGAACGCAAGTGAAAGTTCCGAGAGTTATTTGTTCATTTATAAAAATTGTTAGTGAAGGTTATCGCGACATTAGTTTCCACGAAGGTGATTAAATTGATGCAACGTTTCCTGCTCATTCAGTTTGATGTGATACTTCGCATTATTTTCAAATTAAGGTCAGAGTTCTGCACCAATTGTAGGATAATCTGAACATCCAGCTTGTATTCAAGGTGTTGCATTGAGGGAAAGTGTTTTGTTTCCAGAAGCATTTACTTAAAGTAATTTCCGTCCCCTTGTATCAATTCAATTCGGAGTCGAATTGAATTTTACTGGTAAGCCTTAACAAGGATACAGATTGGTATGAATCAGGTTTGGCAAGAATCCATATAGAGCCTCATTATTGTTCCGGCGAAGCAATTTTCCCGTCGATACATAGGCAATCCGAGATAGCCATGAAACAACGAAATGTGTTTCAAAAGTTTCGTTGCTATTGACACTAGTTCGCCACGTAGACGTACTACCATTTCTCTGGTATAAAGAAACGGAATAACATTTTTTCTGAGAAGCCCATTGCAAAGGTTTAGTGCCAATTACAATCGTTCATGAAGTTACCGTTAAATAATTGTTAATTTCCTCATGTATATATATTTTGTTTGGTCGTGTAGAACAATCTGAAACTCATGATAGATTTACATTTAAAATCAAAACATGAGCGGGAAGAGTATTGTCGGACAAGTTTATTCAATTGTCCATTATTTTGCACTGAACATAGTTTAATGTTTGATGTATAAGTGGATAATGGTGTGTTGCTGTCAGGTTATTAATCTCTCAAACGTCCAATCGTTAGTGGAACTATTACGATTGTATCTGATGAGGCCAATGAATGTTGCATAGCCAAATTACTGCCATCAAGGAACGTAATTATCCGTTGTTCCAGTAATCATTATGTATCGCGTGATAAGAAGCTACTAGCGCACTACCCATTCGCCGCTCCTGAATAGCTGACAGGTTGCGGAAATAATATACATTTATATACAACATAACACTTTGGCGGCCAAATATTCAAACCCTGTGAAAATTATATGTAATTTAACGGAATATTTAGTTTATATGTTTACGTGGATTCTAAAGGTTAAGACCAGTTTAGATTTGACGTTTTACACGATTAAAAATATATAGAAATCGAATCCAAGGACACCTCTATCTGGGCACATTTTCCGTGTAGGCATTTGTAGTTAATGTTCATGAGAAATCTCATTATGCAATCATCTACATGTGTGTGTAATTGGCCATTTATTTCTGCCAACATATACTCTGACAAAGGTTTTCTTTGCTGTAATCAATTTGAAATTAATATTTTTTAACATTACTAAGCAAATGATATTTTATTAACAAGCTAAACAATTTCCTTGTTGAATAGTGTAGCTTCGGATTGCGTTATTAATTTTTAATCACTGTTCTAGCGTTCCAAGTTGGTTCCTAAAGAACAATACTCTGCGACCACAGTAAACGTCAAATACCCTCAATAAGGAAGTTTTCAGCTTACTGCCCTTTTTGTATGACCAGTATCGATCGTATGATTGTTACAGAACATTCCTTTCCATTTCCATGTTTCCTGTTTCATCTCGACATGCACAACTAGGACAGGTGTAAACCCAAATTATAAAACTACCTGAAGTGTGTTGAATGATAAATTAAGCAACTTGACACTAGGGTCACCTTCCCAAACACTAATCTTGAATTTCTCGATGAATTTCAAAAGTTGATGAACAACAATTAAGTTTCATAGAGTGAAAGCTAATAAATGGCTTGATTTAGATGTTGACGACACAGACGTCATTTTCATGTGACTCTTAGAGTTCCAGTTTTAGTTCCAATGTTTTTCATTTTGAATTTGTATTGTTGCATTGCTGTTGGTATGAAAATAATCAGTAAACTGTTAAATGGGTTCAAAAATGGAGCAAAGCTAGTTTCTACGTGAAAATGAATTCACCAGCAAAATGAATATTATTGAATGTCAAGTTTACCAACTTAGGTACAATAAATTAAATTTAGTTCAGCAATAGCATGTTAATAGTAAAATCATTTGCAGCGTCAATTGAAACCAGTGGTGTCAGTTTGTCCGCAAACATGATGGATCCAAAGCCAACTCTCAATCGTCGGCACGACGCTATCATCCGTCTTCCCATTTTCATATCTTGTATATTTCCGCCTTGCCAAAAAATCACTTTGCGTCTCAGGTTATCCAGCATGCGCCGGGACTGGACATATATGTTGGACTGAATCCCAACCACACAAATTGCATAGGAAACTCCCATGGCAAAAAACTTGAAGAAGACCATAATGGGAATCACGTTGTCATTTGTCCACGATATCCGAATTAGGGCCGTTCCGCAAAATGCTTGAAACCCCATTGCTGCCACCAACGTTGCCAACGAGATTGCCAGCTTTTGAATGTCGTTCATGATCCCAGTGAGAACCTGAATATTCCTGTAGATTTGGATGCCATGTTTTACGATATTTTCTACGGAATTGCATATACTTCCCATTTTAGTAACGTATACGCGAATACTTATGGTGCACATGATCAGGAGCACGGAGTACACCATAAATGAAACGTGATCCATCAGCAGAAATATCAAATGGTTTGTCAGAAATATCCCAAGATTCAACATAAATTGAAATGCGGACGAGTAAGATTGGTGAGTTTGGTTGCTATCGTCAGAGCACTCGTCAAGAAGCCAGTATCCAACTAGAGATGCTTTACATGGGTCCGACCACTGCAGCCCGTAAATCACAAGTGCTGGGGCAATCGTGCCAACTGGTAGAATATGATAGGCCATTATCACGTTTAGCCATTCCGTCTTGTTCATTGGACAATTCACTTTCGAGCCGAATTTTTTGTGCAAAAATTTGCTAAGATGAAGGTGGCCTTCGATGTATAGTTTTATGTTCAGTGCATGGCTCCAATAGATGCTCAAGAATGACATTTGGATTACCATCATCATGAGAACCCATCCGACCAAACCGCCTTCCAGAAAGCCCATACAGATCTCTCCGGTTTTTGCACAAACGGACTTCCTGGCGTGATTTTGTATAAGCACAATCAACAGAAATATTGTAACAATGCCGTAGAGAAGATTCATTTCGTTCTTTGCCCTAGTATATTTGCGTCCCCTTGCGAGGATCAGCTTGTGAGTGGATTTGTCCCATTTCAGAATGTTGCCTGTGGACACCTCGACAAGTCGGGATATACAGCCAAAAAGTCGGATGTTATTCAGAAGAATCAGTTTAAAACGGGATTGTATTCTTCGGTTTGGAATTCAGAGTTTATAGGAACGTGAACAGTAGATGGCATGTTTCAGCAATCTGTAGTAGCCGTGGAAAGCAACAAAATGTGCTTCAAAAGTTTGGGCTTTTTATTTCCTGCCAGAATAATAACCGTCATATTATTCAACGGCAGCGGAATGTAAAATTGTTCGATATCTTTCTCAGTACTTGAACATTTATCGGATATTGAGTTAACTGGAATGGAAAACATTATCGCCTAGGTTTATTGTCAACTCCAATGCTTCTCGAAGTTTCCGTCATAAAATTGTTAATTTCCTGGTGTAAATATCTTACATGGTCATGTAGAACATAAAAAAGCTCATGAAATGTTTACATTTAAATTCAAAACATGAACAGGACGAGAATGATCGGACATGGAAGTGTAACCTTCTGTAATTAACTGTTTAATTACACGGACACATACATTGTTACAATGATTTTGGTTTCGCTCTACTCCGTTGAAATTTATATTGGAGACATTTCCTACAAATGCGAATTTTTAACTAGTTAAATATTTCACTTGATGCATAGTTTAGCAGTGGTCCGCATTATTATGTACTTAAATATTGTTGCAACGCTCGACATTGGTTCCTAGAGAACACAATTGGACGACCTCAGTAAACGCAGAACAACAGTAACAAGGAAGTTGCCTACTTGTCACGCATTTTTCATGACAATAAGTAATCGTGTCATGCTTGTCGAAAATTTCTTTACATTTCCATGTTTCCTGCCTGAACGCAACGTTATATAATATATGCTTGATTACACATGACTAAGAAATGTTGTGTAGCGGGATTTCTAGTTAAAGTTCCGCATATTACATTATTCATATAAGTAAAATGTTAAACCCTGGAAGCACCGACGCTTGTTCGAACCGAACGTTGCCAACAACTTTAAATGGCATTTCATTTCGTTTTCATGTAATAAGGAGAGGAAATGAATCGGTATTTCTGTGTAAACTACGAAAGAAGTGGAAGACAATTTGAATTCAGTAATCATTTACATCAATCTATTGGGTGACGATTGTGACTACGCGGATTCCGAACAATTTAGTAGACAGGCTTTGGGCATATCTTAATTGATGAGGTATCTTGCTGATGATGCATGTCTCGATAATATGGCGCGTAGGTTTGCCCTTCAACTGGATTAATACTTGTTTGCACGAAAAGGAATGATATTTTGAACTTTGCTCACGAATCGATATTGATATATACCACGCACATATAAAAGTTAAATGGAATGTACCAAGCTATTTATTGCTTTGATTTAGGTACTGATGTAATGGTAATCAGTTTCATCGGTTTCTAAGAAGTTCTGGTTATAGTTCCGATCTTTTATAGTTTGAATATGTATTGCTGCCTACTGTTCTTCTGACCTATATGAAGAAAAAATGAAGTGGTTTTAAAAACACAAGGGAACTGATTTCAACAAAAACTCAACCAATCAGAGCATTCAGTATTACATAACCTTTCAGCTGTACTAGTTAAGCGGTTTATTCTGTACCATTGATTCTTTTATGAATAATTACTGCACAGGTAGACTGATTGAAAATTGCATAAATTTGAAAATATGTCCATACACTTGATATCACAAATGATACAGATTCTATCCTACAATAGATCTAACACAATATTGATTTTCTTCGAAGAATGTCCTTTTTTAGTTTGTTACATGCACATTTGTGGTTGCTACATGAAGTCAGCCAGAAATGCCCACTACATCTTTATTAGCAACATATGGTTACTCATTGTTGTGTTGGCAAAGCTGAAAATCGTATTTTTTTTCAAATCATGTAAGGAAAGTAATAGCAGTGTGAAAGGTCAAAGCAAGTATAATATCCGGAAGGTTAATATCATATCGGAATTGTCAACAAAGTATGTCAAATGGTTCACTGTTAATAACAATTTGTTATTAATTGCCTTTCGCTCAGCATAACAGTTTGCAAAAGAACTAGGTGATTTTCTTCTCATTGTATAACGAAAGTAACAAAATGTCCCAAAATATTTTTTTCGTTTTGTATGTTCTTGACGAAATAATGATTTAGGTGTGTACGTGCATATTGTTGCTAAAAATTATTTTCAGTGACACTTTAAAGAAAAAACTGTAGTGGCTTATTTGGAATTGAAGTTGTTTGTAACACTCTCTACCAGCTTTAGTTTGCCTAAATGGGCAAATAAATTCGCTATGCCTTTCACCTTGTCATTCTTTCTCCGGTTTATGATAAATATATTCAATTTTCAATGGGAATTGTGTTATTTCTGTCATTAGTAATGTCACCCAAAATTGTGCTTTTCAACATTTTACTATCAGCAATTTCTGATCTCGTCGTCGGGAAAATCCCAAGGGATGGTGATATGTATAAGTCCAAAGTTTACAGTCATAGTATTGCGCCGTCTACATTACTACCGAGTGTAGTGAACATATCGTGCTTGTTTCTTCCAGGGTCATATGAGAATAGCTTGTTTGTGATTACAAATTTTTACGCAACCGATATAAGCCCAATGAAATTTCCTGTGATTATCAAGTTTCTATCTATTGGAATTTCTAAAACTAGCCACGCAGAAGAATACAAATGGTACCCGGCCAATATAATACCGACATTGACAGATTCAACTTCTCATATGCCAATGTGTCCGTCAGCTTTCTACGACCACAAGTTTTACCTCAAGCTTAACTTTGACAAGTATTCCATTAAGGTACGTGCATGGATAAAGCACGTGCACCTGTCCGTTTTTCCACCTGAGAAATTGCTCCTTCCCGCAACTACTCCTGGCAACAAAATCGCACGGCTGGGGCTGCCACCTGTTTGGATCATAACCAGAAATATTGGCTTTGGCAGACGCAACGTACTTCCTGTAGTTTCAGCAGACCATTTCAACATTCTTCTGCTAAGTCATCACATGAATACAACCAAACGAGCGCTGATGAAAAACTGGGTGAAGGCTTCTGTAGGTACCAAATACAGTAACTCTTGGGCGTCGACAAATACCATCCTCCAAATAATTATATATGGCGACAAGCCATACATTGAATACGTTCATGTTCGCGATGGAAAAATCTTAATTGACAGAGAGAATATAAATACTGAAACCCAAATATTAAGCGAAGAGAATACGCGGACATTTTGCAGTATTCAAAATTTCATGGACTCTTCAAATGAACGACGGCTGCTTCAACCGTTTGGCTTGTGTCCAAATAATCATTTGAATCCTTTCGATGAACACAATACTTTCTTTAAGCTTTTTGAAGCCATTGCGAAAAATTACACTTACCTAACATATGGCTCGGCGAGTGACTTTGTGTGCGTTAACGGAAACCTACAAATAGTTGACCTGGCGGATATAATTATGACATACATTTATTTTCATCGGACTTTAAACAATTCCACCACATATTATTTTACACTGTCGATTAAAGATGAGATAGAATCTACCAGATTCATTAGTTGTGGCAGTGCTGTGAGCAGTGCCTCTATGCATCAGGAGATAGCAAGTATATTTGACATGTACATATGGATTTTAATATGTTTGACGATTTTATATATCAGTGTTTGTGTAAATGCTGAAAGGAGGTTGAAACGATTGCCATATTCATGGCTAGATGATGTACTAAGAATTGGAAAAGCTGTTCTAGAAGAAGGTGCAATTATGAGCAAACGGTTAGAGGCGCACTGAGGTGCATTCAGGTGCATTCAGGTGCATTCAGGTGAGGTGCATTCAGGCGTGTAATAATCGCATATTTACTTTGTATGATGGTCATTAGCAACGTGTATAAAAATAAGAATATAACTAATTTGGTTGCACCCAGGCGACCTTTGCACAGTGGCAGTATTTTAGAGATAATTGCCAAAAGCTTTACTATTTATAGCAGAGCACTTTTTCTGGACAATCCTTTCATGATGGACAATATAATTAGAATAGGGGAATCATGCGACATGCAACAGGTAAACAGTTATGTACACTGTAACCAATCTATGTTAATTTACACCGAGTTTAAGTACCTCAGCCGTTTCAATTTTGGTAGTGACGAAGTTAATAAGTATATGTCCTCCATTGCCCAAAATACAAAGATTATACCAGGAGCATCTAATATATTTGCAAACTTTGCAAAACGTGTAAGCTTTTTTCAATTAAACTTTAGCGATTAGGACGACTACACTTCGTTCCTGAGAAATCGAATGTATGTACAATGTATCCTGCTCGAAAAAGATGCAACAATGTTGCGTTAATAATACCGCATGCAACTGCACTGGAGTATGCACGATCTTTGGACACGTTAGAAAATGTTCACGTGGGAGCAATTCCAGTAATTGAGTATGACGTTAGCGTATCGCTCAAAGGTCCCGTGAGCTAAGCTATAGGTCGGCGACTCGGTGGCATTTATTCGTCGGGTCTCTGGTCGCTTTGGTCCCAAATTTACAAAAATACTTGGAAAATGAGGCAATTGCACAAGGTGACTAAGCCAACAATGCATGGCAATATTCAAATCATCTTTCAGATTTGGTTACTTGGCATCTTTGTCGCATGTTTGCTGAACATATTTGAGGCCATCCTGAAGTCTGTTTCTAGCCGCTTTACCACGGTTGTAAAGTTTAAGACGAAGCGGAGTAGGAAACGTTTTAAACTCAAACTTAATCCATAATATTGAGTCGTAATTCAGAATTCATAAACTAACAAGTAACGTAACAGTATTTTCCTCTAGATTGTGTAATGAGACCGGTTATTTTTCTAGAGATTTGTTTGCTGATTCCGAATATGATTGTCATTGTCCCGACCAATTTGATTTTTGGACTACACCGACATGGAGCAAAATAGATATCAATTTTGCAAAGCAAGTTCATTACATTCAGAAGTATTACGATGTGCGGTAAAACGTAGCTACTAAGAAATTTTTTTCTGTTTTAATATGCTTCTTTATGGAACATGCTTTAGATTATACATAGCCAATAGAAGCAGATTTAGAAAATTGGATATGTAAGCTGAGACTTACTTCATGTACCAGTTAGTAATGTTAGTCAAATTCGTATCTAGGGGCCGCGGAATTTTTCCCTAAGTGAAATTTAAATTCTATCGTTCATAAATGTCGCTTGGTAAGCTTTCTACTATAGAGAATACCTGGTTTGAGTGACGATGTACATTTGCTTGTTTTCACTGCCCATGTCACAGTAGCAATGCAGGTGCTTTTTGCTGAGGTTTGTAGCGCATTTAATTGTGATAACGTTGGGCAAGTTTCAAGTTTTGAATATGGCTGGTTCACAACTAACAAGGAAGGAAGGAAGAGAATGAGCCGTACGTGTTCAACCGAAGTCTTAAAACAATTTAAACGTGACGTTACAAAACTAGGGCTTCAACTGTGACACGATCAACAGATGGATAAAAAAGTGTCAGGAATCCAATAGATGTCATGGTAAGGTTGTACGTGGTTGGAACGCCAAGATTATAACCCAAAAGAAGATGGCGGCCGTGAAAAAGCTGTATAAGCGTCATCCAACAATATCCATGAAGCAGACGGCCACGAAACTGAAGTTAAATGTAAAAGCTTTACTGGCTATTAAAGTTCGGAAATTGGGGAATCTCGCCATAACAAAGAAGAGTACTTCAAAGCAAACCGGTGGCCAGTAAACCACATTAAAAAATCATGCCATTACTACGGGGAAAATTGCTAAGAAAATTTGCCATTAAGTATTGGGTGACGTAGGTAACCCAAAACCCATTTCCGAACTCCAGCGAGGGAATTTTATCACTGCACTATCCCTAATCTTGTCAATGGATCTCAGAAAATCGACGGGTCTTTTATATTTCCAAAGAAATGTCTTATTTTGTAAGCCATGGACTAATTCGGGACTATGTCGAAGCCCTACATAGCTGGTGGCACCACGACTTCCCACGTCTACTCAGAGAGGTGTTTAAAGGCAATTCTGATTCCCTTCATCCCGGAGCATCATGAAATAAGCCGAGTCGTTTTGTGGTCCGACCTGGTCTTGGTGCACTACCAAAAGAAAGTGGCAACATATTTACTACAAAAGATGTCCATAGTAGAAATGTACGAGAACACCAACCATCTACCCCATCTTCGTTCCATCAAGACGTTCGGGGCACTGACGAAAAGCTGAGTTAAAACTGTACAGGAGGACCAGAAAACCATTCGTCAGATCCACAATTGTTGGCAGAAAACCGAAACAGAATTTGCAAAGTCTTCCGGTGACACCCGGATGCGGCATCTTCAGAGAAACGTTGACTGCAAGCTGGACAATTGACCTAACTTTTCCCTGTTCATTGTGTTTTGAAGCTTATGAAACGCGCTACAAAACTGCTATTTTCATTTTTTTTGTAACCGCCCCTATTCGAAATAAAATTAACTTTTGTGACCATAGCCACTCAAACCAGGCATTCTCTAAGTGGTAGTTTGTCATTAAATCTTCACATTTCAAAAGGAACTAATAACAGTCTTGCGTTTTCTATTGTGTACATGTTAAATAGACAAATCTAAATAACGAACAGAAATTTAAAGCGATTATTTGCAGAAGCCATTGGGACAAAATTAGTATTTTTACGGCACGGTGATGGAGTGTTGGTGACAATGAGGTTGTTTTGGAACGCCAAGCCTGATTTTGTTTTTCGTCTCTGGATCCCACATATTAAATTGGTCGGGACAATTTCAGGTTTATTTGAAATCAATCAAAATTCTCTACAAAACTACCGGCTTCATAAAACGCGACGGCACAATACTGCTCATTATAACGCATCTTAATATTTTTTGACTTATCGTGTACCGTCGCCAATGCCGGCATTATTCCTGCCAACAACCGTATGATTTGCCAATGCTTCAAATGGTGAAAATATTCGGAAAATTCACCACATATTTAAAGAGTTACATGAGCAGTTGGAATCTTTCAGATTTTTAACGCGATGCTGAATGTACTTTGGAGAAAAAATAACGTTTACTTGATCGACGTCACAAATTTTAGAAGTAATGGTTTCTAGAAGAATATGGATTCATCGATACATTGTTATTCTTGTGACTACATAAATATTCCCCGGTACTACTAATTTTCAATGGGTAAATATTTTAGCTTACGTAACTACACGGGTAAATTTATACATTTTTGACTAGATGCTTGCTTTGTACCTATTGTATGATTTAATTTGTTATTTGTTGTCCAAACCATGCCAAGTAATCATGCAGTTTTAGATAATCTCCTCCAATTATTAGGATGTGGACTGCGCATTCAAAATTCTGATGAGGACAATGCAACGAAATTGGCGTTTGAAGGTTCATGGCCACTTCATCCAGACGTTGAACGTTGTATTGAACTTATCAGCAAGGACTTTGCTGAAAAGCAGGTTAGTTATTTAATACATCGAGTTCTAGACTACATATGCAACAAAAGGATTTGCTGGAGCGGTGAAATCAAATATTCTATTCACTTTAAAAATGATCGGCGACTAAATGCCGCAAAATATGTTTAGGCTGTTGAGTAATTATTGCACGAATGAATGCATAACCTAACAAGGAGTATAAATGAATTTGAATGGTTTGCATCCATTCTAAAGGAAAGGGGTGGAATAGGTGCATTTAAAATTTAAAATTGAATTGGGTTGCATGATACTTGAAATTACAGAGTTGGATATTGAAACCGCACATATTTATTTACAAATGATACCGTTGTGCATTGCCATGATTGCACGGGTTGTTCTTCAAACTTTTGGTCTTGTAATTCAAAATTAGATTATGCCACCACTCGCCACGGCACATCTACTGCACCTTAATCGATATATACCATGGAAACGTCTGTTCAAACTTTAAAACTTGTGAAGTGAGAAAACGTGTGCGGTAAAAGAAATAAAAGTTTTAGTTCCATTAAAACCAAAAGATCAAAAATTAATACTTCTGAACATGTCTCCTATAACACTGATTGTAAACCTTTTACTCTCGACAATTTCTGAGTTAGTTGTAGTGGCACTTCCTCGACACGATAGTGAATTTCATTATAAAATGTTCACGTACAGAATTACCCCTTCCCCGGCACTACCAAACTTACAAGTAACGTAACAGTTTTGTCCCCTCGATTTTTGACTGACACCCGTCCAGTTTTGTAGAGAATTTTTCGCTGATTCCGAACATGCTTGTCGCTGCCCCGACCAAGTTGATCTGTGGGATCCACAGAGGAAAAACTAATCCGGGTTCAGCTTAGGAAGGCAAGCTCGTTGCCGCTAGTAATATTACAATGCGGTAAAAAAGCCAATGTTGACCCTATGATTTTCGCAAAGTATTAATTTAAATTTATGTTAGTTATTTACAGTTGCATATATAATATATACCCCATAGAAAATGCAACACGGTGATTACTATATTTCGAAACGTAAAGAGTTAAGGACAAAATACCTTTAACAGTTGCAAGCAAACAACCTGACATTCATTGAAAGTAAAAATACAATTTTGCTTAGGGAAATAATCACGATCAATTTGCAGTGGAACGTTTGTAGTAACATCCACAGTGTTCGTGATTTCAGGCCAACATATGTATAAAGTATGTTGCATCATTACTCCAAATCTTTGCTTGAGTTGTGATTACTTAACTTGACAGATATACCTTTATACTTGGTGTGATCCATCAGCAACAAAATCCAACTTGAGTTGTTAGGAAATATTTTACTCCATTCATAAACCATCCATATGCATTCACTACTAAAATATTCTGACGAATTCAGTATAATCAACTCTCTTTGCCCCTATTTAAGTATTTCACAAATATACTGCTAACAGGTAAATGTATTTGGTTTCATCCTACATATCCACTTGTTCAAAGCTGCTTACATACGCCTTGTTACGTTTTCAAGAAAGCATTGCATAAGCTTATGCATGTTTTGCAAAGTAGCATGTATAAATAGTGGAAACGTTTTTCTCAATACTAGCGTTTTACCGCACACTGTCATAGTACTAACGGCAATGAACTTGCCTCCCAAAGCTGAACCCGGTTTAGTTTTTGCTCTGTGGAGCCCACAGATCAACTTGGTCGGGACAACGACAAGCATATTCGGAATCAGCAAAACATTCTCTACAAAACTGGACTGGTTTCATCAAAAACTCGAGGGGACAAGACTGTTACGTTACTTGTTAGTGAACATATCGCACCTGTGTGCAACAAATGCATTTGAGGAAAGCATATTCGTGATTTCAAGTTTCTATGGAATAGATATAAATCCCTTGCAATTTCCCGTCGTTGTCAGGTTAGCAGATATTTACATTTGTAAATCTAAACTAGGCGAGGTATACAACTGTTACCCGTCGAACGGAAAACGGATGCTGGCTAACTCAACAACCAAATCGCGTGACTGTCCATCATATATGCTGGATTACACGTTTTGTTTTAATCTCAATTTTACGAAGTTTGCAAGAAAAACGAGACCATGGCGGGGACAAGTACATTTGATACTGTTTCCCAATGAAGCAGTAAAGCGTCCCGCCACAATCCCGGAAAACCAGAGTATAGGATTGGAGTGGCCGATTGTGTGGGCGCGGAGCAACGCATTTGGGTATTCAACTGGAAACGTACTTCCTGGAGCTACCCCAGACACTGTTAACCTATTACTGCTTAAGCCTCATATGCCCAAAGCCAGAAAACTAACATTGGTAAGAATATGGGTGAAAGCATATGTTGAAACCAAGTACACTAATACTTGGGTTTCAACAAATACGAATTTCCGAATAATCCTCTATGACGATCAACCGACGATCGAATACGTTCATGTAATAGATGGTGAAGTCCAAATTGGAGGCCCTGCTATATCCAACGAAGGCAGAATGTTAGGTGACGCGAACACGCGCACATATTTTAGCACAGAGGATTATATGCAATCTTCAGAACAACGGGAACTGCTCCAAACATTTGATGTCTGCCCACGTACGCAGTTAAATCTTTACAACGAATCAAACGTTTTGTTCAAGTATTTTGAAGCTGTTTCGAAAAACTACAGCTACACGAAGTATGGTTTGTACGGTAGGTTTGTCTGCAGAGATGGAAACGTGCAACAATTCTTTGGTTTACCAAATGAAATTCTGACGAGAATATATTTCCGCAAAGTATTAATCAACTCGAGCAGCGACTTTTTCCCAATGTCCATTCGGGATGAGGTTGGATCCACTAGATTCATCAGCTGCGGTAGTGCGGTCGACAGTGCTTTCCAGTACGCGGAGGTCGTAAGTATATTCGACGTATACACTTGGACATTGATTGGATTCTTCATTCTTTGTATCACAATTTGTATTAATATGGAAAGGATCATGAAGGGGTTTCAAACGGCATGGGTGGATGATTTGTTGCGAATTTGGAAAGCTCTACTAGAACAGGGTTCAATTATCAGCAGAAGAGTACAAGTTCATTTATCTTTCCGTATTGCAATAGTCATATTTTTACTCTGCGCAATCGTCATTAGTAACGCGTACAAGAACGAGAATGTAACAAATTTGGTAGCCCCGAGGCGACCCGTGCATAGCGACAAAATTTTAGAAGTAATGGCAAAAAATTATACTGTTTTTGACAGAGCATTCTACTATTTTGAGAACGATATATATCACACACAAATTGAAGGCATACTAAGAAAAGGGGAAGCATGTGATTTGTATCAGACCTTGCGCCATGTGTACTGTAACGATTCAAGGTTATTGCGCGCAGAACTTGAATACCTTAGTCCTCACACCTATCGCATTGACGACCTTGGTAAGTATTTAACCAGAATTCTCCAAAACTCAAGGATTATATACACCGCGTCCAATATTTTTGCAGCATTTGCAAAACGGGTTAGGTTTTCGCAATTAAGCTTTAGTACATACGTGAAGATGGCAGATTTTTTAGGACGCCAAAAAAGAGAGCTGCGGAGCGCCTTAACTGATCCAATGTTTCCAGATGTAATAAGGTTGCGCTAATATTACCGCATGCGAAGACATTGGAATATGCAAAATTGCTGGATACGTTAGAAAATATTCACGTTGGAGCAACTCCAGTGATTGAACATGACATTAGTATATCCATCAAAGGCCCATTAAGCTCAGCTATAGTTCGGAGACTTGGCGGCATTCACTCGTCGGGCATGTGGTCGCTGTGGACGAAAACTTTTAAAAATGCTTGGAAAACGCATAAACCACACTCTCTGAGCAAACCATCGATACACGGTAATGTACAAATTGTGTTCCATATTTGGATGATTGGCATTGTATTTGCGTTATTTGTGAGTATAGTGGAGAGCATCCCAAAAATAACGGTATTGCTGTTTAGGTTATTCACATGTTTAATGGGTAAGAGCAAACGTAATAAAAATGTATCCACAGTAATTACAATACCGAAAACTGTCATGGTTGCAGTAAAACATGTGTCGTCGGAGCTTGAACTAATGTGATAAATGTATTGCATATTCATAGTCGCCGACTAAAAATCGTGACAAAAGGTAATATATTCTCTCGTGTAAAGTTATGTTTCAAATATATCATTAAAAACAAGTGCCGCGTACACAATTTAAATGAAACATAAACGAGTTAAATGACATGTTATTTTATTTTGTTCAACCCCGGAGCAAACGTGCTCGAAACATATAGCCTTATTATCAAAAGTATTCAAAACAGGAATTACGACCGCAGTGCCCGATGTAAGCTATTATGAAACAATTTTCGTCCCGCATATTAAATAGTCTGAACCCACACCATTGCAACATAATTTTTAACAGTTTTTTGAATGCCGACTTTCTGAAATTATACGTATTTCTGCTTCATAGATACCCAGATGTAGCAATATATCAAAACACTTTTTGAGTAGGACATCAGTCGAGGATTACTATTATAAGAATTCCGTGCGGACATTTCAACTGAAATATTAGTCAAAATATACTGTCAGCATCACAGAAGAGAATGTCATTTACAAATTTAAATGAATGATTTGTGTTTACAAATACATGAAGAAAGTTCATCGGAGTACATAGTGCTATGCATTTTTTCAAAACCCCGCACGCTAATGTTTTTCTTTTTTTGGTCGTTATAATGAAACTCGACAAACCTATGAATACTTAGATTCCAGCTTAATAAACGACAAAAATATGGAGTGCGGTTCTTTTAGTGGATTTCATTTCCATATTGATATGAAATGATACAACAAATTTAATGCTGGATTTATTTACCAAACAGAATAAATTCATCAATTGTGTTAAACTTATTTATCAAACAGGGTGCAGTTATGAGAAGACAGTATAGGTGCATCTGTCGTGCTGACGTGCAATATTCACATATTTACTTTGCGCGATGGTCATTAACAGCGCGTATAAAAAATAACTAATTTGGCTGCATTGGGGCGAGCTGTGCACATTAATAACATTTTGGATTTGGTGGCAAAAAGTGTATTGTTCTTTTTACTCCTGGAAGATCCTTTCGTTGTGGACGGTATCGTAAGAATTGACGAATTGTGAGACGTTCATGAGGTGCATAGCTATGTGTACTGGAACAAAACAATGAGAATGGACACAATGTTATGATATTTTAGTCGTTTCAGTTTTTCTCATGGTGGCATTCATAAATATATATCCGCCATTTCCCAAAACTCCAAGATTATACCTACGTCATCTAACATATTTGAAAACTTTGAAAAACGTGTCAGCTTTCAAAAGTAAACGATAACCGCTGCTGTGAGCACGTATCGTTCCTAAGAAAAGGTGAGTTCAGGCCGACAATGTACTATGCTATTCTTCCGATCCTAAAATGTTGTGATGAGATTGCGTTAATAATACCGCACTCGAAGACAGTGGAGTATGCAAAATCTTTGGCCACGTTTGAAAATGTGCACGTAGGTCCAATTCCTGTAATTGAGTATGGCATAAGCGCATCATTCAATGGCCCGTCAGATCTGATGTAGTTCGGCGTGTTGGTTGTATTTATTCGTCAAGAATGTGGTCGCTCTGGACAAATATTTTATTGACTACTTGGAAAATGAGGCAAACGTACAGCGTGACTAAGTCATCCATGCATGCCAATATTCACATCATATTGCGGGTTTGGTTAGTTGGCATCCTAGTCCCATTATTTTAGAGTATAGTCGAGATCATTCGGATTTTTTTCTCTTGCCGCTTATCCGCAGTTTCAATGCGCAAGAAACCACGGAATAGAATACGTTTTAAACCTAAACGAAGATTTCTTTTTAATATGTTGATTCAATCAACGCCACACCACAATTGATGGTATAAATAGCAAGTGTGAATCGATGGAGATGAGCACACGAATAGACAAATTGCTATTGTCACTAGATGACTTAGCGTTTCTTGCTTAGTTGTATCTCCCAGACTTAACGTGATTGCTAACTGGCACTTAAAACATGACAATGCAAATATTGACAAGCGTTTCTTAAGTGTACCGATCTCGACGAAATAATGAACATATCCTTTTACTAGAAACCTATATAAAAGCAGTTTAGTTCGCCTTTTCAACTTATCAAACATGTATGTGTTTATTTGTCTATTTATTCTGCGTAATCGTCATTAGGAACGCGTACAAGAACGAGAATATTACTAATTTGATTGCTCCCAGGCGACCCATGCATAGTGGCAAAATATTAGATGTACTGGCTAATAACTATACCGCTGTCAGCAGAGCTTTTTTAAAGGACGATCCTTTCTGGATGGGCATCAATCTAAAATTAGGGGAAACATGTGTCTTCCATCAGACAGACAGTTATGTATACTGTAACGAAACAGTGTTACTCGAAAATGAGCTTAATTACCTTAGAGATTCCACCTCTCGTAATGCAGAACTTAGTCGGCATATCAACAACATCCTCCAAAGCTCAATTATTATTTACACCGCATCCAAAATTTTGGCCACCTTTGCAAAACGGGTCCGGTTGACGCAAATAAGCTTTAGCACATACGAGGAGCGGGTATATTTCCTGGGAAACAAAAGCAGAGAGCTGAGGAAGGACATAAATGATCGAATGTTCCAATTTCTACAGAGATGTGATAAGATCGCATTAATACTACCGCATGCAAATGCAGTGGAGTATGCAAAATCTTTGGACACTGTGGAAAATATTCACGTTGGGGCAACTCCAGTGATATAATATGACATTAGCGTATCTTTCAAACGTCCAATAAGTTCAGCTATAGTACGTAGGCTTGGAGGTATTTACTCGTCGAATATATGGTCGCTTTGGTCGAAGACTTTTAAAAATGTTTGGAAAATGCAAAAACCGCACTCTCTCAGCAAACGGTCTATGCATGGCAATATTCAAATTGTGTTCCACATTGGGTTGCTTGGCCTTCTCTTTTCATGGTTTGTAAGTGTACTGGAGATTTTGCTAATGATTACTATGGTAGTGTTTACGTTATTCAATAGTTTAAATGGTAAAAACAAATGTAATAGAAATTTATCTAAAGCATTTAAAATACGGAAAACTTTTTTGACCGTTACACTAAAACGTGTCATCGGGGCTCTAAGTAATGTCCTAAACTGTATTGTGTCTTTGCGACCGCCGGTCACAAACATTAAATGAGGTAACGTATATTTTATGTCAAATGTAGGTTTCCCACATAACAATAAATGCAAAAGCTGCCACCTTCAACTATTACAATAATAATCACCTCTTTGTAAACATTGTACACTTGTCCTGATATGCATATCGTTATTAAAATTTAGCAAGAAATAAAAGAACACAAACGCACAAAATGGCTTTATATCTCTTGCAACCCTTGTGCAAACCTGCACGGCATGTGCATGGTTTTAGTATTTGCTCAAGCTATAATACATTTGTTACGTCTCTAATATTCAATCTTCTGAAACCGCGTCATTGCCACCTTATTTTTGGTACTTCTTTTAACGACGATCTTCCAGCATCTGACGCTCAAGTTATTCTATGACACTGTGCGATTGCGATATATCACAATGTTTTTCGGAGTTGATGAGTAATATTCTACTATAAATTACAAATAATATTCCAGATGAGAACCGAAGTCGCCGTGTTGTATTCGTTAACAAATGTAACCAAGCTGACATAATAGAATGGCAGGGTTGCAAACTAGATTGACAGACCTGTTTACGTATAAATGAACATATTATGTCGGATTATCGAATATGTTTATCCGTGAATGAGATCATGATTAATATTTGACGATTAATTTGAGGATTAGCAGGATTGTACATTAAAATTGACTACTCGTCCGATATGATCGCACTATTACATTCAAGATTCTTTCAGCTATACGCTTATTTAATATTTTGTGAGTGCTTAATCTGTATAAAAAAATCAAATATCTGTTTATAGTCGAAACCGGTTAAGCTCATTTAAGTGCTTATCTTCCACCGGGGACGCCTCTTTTAACAGAGCAGGGACACACTGCGAGGATCCTGGTAGTAGATAACCACTTCCCTTGTGATGATACTCATACTCCCCAGGATACCTTTCCCCGTGCTAGCTGCAAGTAGCACTCACCGAGTCGAGAAAGGATTTAGGGGGCTGGCACCGGGATTCGATCCCGTGACCAGCGGCCGTAAGTCAGGTTTGCTGCTCACTGCACCACCTTGCCCCCCTTTTAATCTGTATAACTTTGAAACGGTTTCTGAAAAGTTAACATAATATGAAAGTGGCAACTAGTCTTTTTAATCAATTTTCCCATTTAACTTTAACCATTTAACATACCCCACCAAGTGGTTGGTTAATGCTGATCGGATTTATTTTCGAGAGCTGCAGATAAAAACGCTTTGTGAATAAATTGGTACCAGTAAGACTTTCGGCATCGCTTAGCCATCTATGCATGTCATTGTTCAAGTCGACTTTCAGATTTGACTATTCGGCATGACCTTTACTTGTTCTTAGTGTGTACGTGAGACTATTCCGATGTCACTGTCTTGCGGACTCTCATAACTTATAGCGTGATTACACAGACAACCATAAAATAAATAAGGTAGATATGCATCTTCATCAGGATTTGCAAACGATATCAGTTGATTTACATTTGGAATGAAGCCTTGGCAAAACCAGAAAATGAATCAAGCGATTTGAACTTCTGGTTTCCACTGGTAAATGTATTGATCCATACATTGATTATTGACTGCATGACTGCTCCATGGTACTTTGCAAGCTATTTGATTTTCATGGTCAAATGTTTTTGCTTACATAAACACCACAAGGGTCAATATACGTGCTGTTATTGTCTGCTTGCCTTAGTCAATTCGCTTTTGTGGCGAATGGAGACGAGTTTTAAATTGTTGTTCAATGTGCAAGTAATCATGCAGTTGTTGATGGTAACCAATAATTATTACGTTGGGGAACAAGAAGATAAAATATCGATTGTGACAATGCAACAAAATTTCCTTTTAAAGGTTCAAGGCAACTTCATGCTGACGTTGAACATCCTATAGAAATCCTCAACAAAGTAGATAAGTTGTTTAATTTTACGTATTATTGAATATATATGCAACAAAAGAGTTGCGAGAGTGACAAAAAGTAATAATCAGCTCACTGTAAAAACGATAAGCGACTAAATTCCGCCAAGTATGCTTAGGATGTTAGAAGAAAATTCATGGTTTGAGACTACAGGAATATTGCTTGGCGCGTTCTAAAGGGAAAGCGGCGGTATTGGTGCATTTCAAAAATAAAACAATTTCATTGTATTGTCACTTGAAATTTCCAAATTGGGCATTGAAACCGCCTATATTTTCAGACAACTTATAGTTGCTCATTGCTACAATTGCACAGGTTTTCCTTCAAATTTATCCGCTTAGTTAATATTTTGCAGTTGGATTATGCAACCACTCGCCGCCAACATTTTACTTCTCCTGAATCAAGATAGACCTTGGAAGCATCACTTTCTAACTGGAATTTTGGACTTTGCTCAATCGTCATTAGTAACGCGTATAAGAATGGGAATATTGTTGGGGAACTTTTTGGCCGCTTGAAAATAAAATAGAAAAGGGAGAAATGGCACTTTTGAATTCGGAACACAGATAAAGATTTTAATTCCAGAGTCCTGTCTTTTATACAATTTCGTTTACATTTGATTTACATTGTGTGTATTCTTTAAATGCATAATTTTAAAATGTACAGGCAAATTGGGAAGTGAATTAAACAATACATATAAGTGAAATAAACGGAAAGTAAATGGTAAGTATGTTTATGTAGGTACTATGCATTCTATGTAGTACAATAAACCTTTTATATCATTCATAATTTCATTTATACATAATTAGCGCATACAATTTTTATCTGTTCATTTGACATTATTACATGACAGTATTAGTCAATCATTAACACGTTGGGTGTTTAAAATGACACATTAACACATTGAAAGAAAAGAAGTGTTTTACATAAAAAATAAATGAATGAATTTTTATAATGAGCAACCTAATTGCTGGTCGTACTGGTCTAGACCATGCACGTATCAGCTGGACATCGTTCATTCACAGCTGAGTGAGCGTACCTACATGTTTACGCTGGGACAGGTCAGAGTACATCAAGAAAAGGAAAGGAAAAAAAGTGTGACGACATTCATAATTAAAGCACTAACATGCGTACAAGTTATACTTATGTACCTATATAAATTAAAACACATGTAATTTTAAATGGCACATGTAATTTAAATGTACATACAATTTTGTAGCCCCACATGCTCCGGGAGTTAAAGGTTCGATCTCCCGATTGAACAAAAAAATTTAGTTGAATGATACATAATAGAAATGGATAATAGCACAGCGGCTTTAAAAGAAAACACTTTAAGACACTAAAATAGTTAATTATGAATGCATGAATATTTGTTTTTTATAAATGGTTTTATGAAGTTTTGGGGTTTTTTATAGCATGATTTTCTGTTTATAAAAGATACCTAGCAGAAATAGATACAAGACGAAAAGAAAAGCATAATTTATTTACATCTTGGGGGTCGTTGGGAGTTTGGCACTTGTTTTGGGTTCTTCATAAAAATGCTCAGGGCGACGAGATGAGGAAGGGTGGCCGTCGAGATGAATGGCTATATAGGCACCAGTTCCAGGGGTGAAGCTGTCATTCCGTGGTGGGAGGTCGGGAGCCCTGATAGCACACTTTGCAGCGTCTCGGCGCTTACGGATTTTAATGGCACGCCGGAGGAGACTGTTCACATAAAGCACGACCGTGACCACGAAGAGGAACTTCAACACCATGATAAGTACTGCCACTCCCTCCATGAATCCAAAGCTGGAGTGGTCATCATCACTTTGTGCGGCAACATAGCGGACAGTGGAGGCAACGGCTGGGATAAACGCGTTCGTCTTAAAGGATCTATAAAACAGAAACACTATGGCCACAGTTAGGATAACATTCCAGAGGAATGTTATCGACAAATAGCTTGAAGTATAAGTGTAGTGGACCAGTCTGGGTGTCTTAAGTTTCTGAAGAATGGATCGCTCGGATATGGGTGGAACTGATCTGGAACTCGCCAATGAGTGAGTTGGGGCACGGCAACGGGGGAGTAATGGGTGCAGCCCTATTTGAAAGATGCAACGATGATCCGCATGGCAAGGCAACTTGAATGCTGCAAGCTTCCGGTCGCCGAATACCAATTTTGTCGTTGCCAAACTGAACGTACGAACGGGCGGGAGGATGGGTGATCACAAAGGGGTCGTGAGTAACCTGGGTGACGACTGTTTCGGTCGTGAGGAAGTGCATTCGAAAGTACAAGCTTGGTTAAGCTTCTCAATGGTCGATCGGGCATACCATTTGGAAGGGCAGGTAGGACCACGCAAATGATTACTTTCTGTTTGTGGCACGAAGCAAAGGTTTTCGGTTATTTGGCATTGATGAAGATGAGTTCCTGAAATAGGTACTAAAGAAACACCATGTGTTACGACGTAGGTCGGCTCAAGCCGAATCCTACATGTCGAATTATGCCATTGAAAAGGTACCGTAATGAGTTCAAACACAGGATATTTGTCGAGCAAAAATCCTTTCATTCGAAATACGGCAGGAAACAATATTATGGAGGTAGTAGTCGTCTAGCCGATCCAAACCAATTGTTAGTTGGTAATCCAACTTTTCTAGGGTTTTGGCCAGCGCCACCAAGGACCATTTGAGGGATCCGCATGGTACTAGAGTGATACTCAGTTGTTATACTAAGTGATACTCAGTGATACTAAGTATTAATTTGCCATAAACTGTACTGTACAGTTTGGGCGATGAGGACTGCAATGCCAAATCATGAATATTGGAAACGTTATTTGAAATGTCGCGATTATTTTGTGTTTCTAACAGGGTAAAAGTTTTTAAAACATTCTGAAACTGTTGGAGATTAGCACTTGTGTAGTCAGCTAAGTCTTCTATTTCATGATGCACATTCACTAAAGTTTTATGATCGGTGATTGCCGAATTGCGGACATGCTCCATAAATGAGGTAGCTGCTTCGTCATTTGTAAAAATAGAGTTGCGGTCATAGCGACTTATTACGCCGCAGCAATAAATTAAGCCTTCTCCGATAACGGAACTAATAGGGGCGCGGAACTAAAGCTTTTTACGGTCGTGGCGGAGAGCGTTAGAAAACACGTTGCTAAAATCCAAATCTAGATTATAACCAGAACTCTTAAGTTCTTTAATGGTCATGTTAGTAGGGTCCATAAATGAATGAAAATAAGGATATTTAATAGCAGTGTCAGAACCACGTAAGAGCCCTTGAACATGATTTAAGTGAGTGTTAATAAAGTTATATACTTTACACATTGCATCGGGATTGTCAGCACAAGACTGTGCCAACACCCCAGTGACATGATGTAAGTCAAAAATCTTAACGGGCTTAATGAAAAACTGCGGTATCTTTGCGGAGTAGGGGAGCAAGTTGTGGAAATTGCGCACGTATGCCCCCGTAATCACCTGGGATCCCACACCATCATTGAGGTCCGTGGCACCAGCACATGTCACGAGAATGAATAAACACAGGACTAACGTCTAAGGTAAATAAAAATAAACATAAAGTTACAAATCATTCAGAGAAGTTCTCATTGTCGGAAATTGGTTCCGTATTTTGAGAGAGAGCAAGTGAAAGAGTTTGGGGGTCGTCAATCATCGTTGGCTATCATGATTGGCCAAAGATGGTGTGTTCCACGTGGGAGCATTGTCATTGCTACTATAAAAAGTCATTCCGTTCACTGAAGTAGAAGTGGGAGAAGATTCTGATTGTGGTATGATGATATTAGGATTGTCGTCCGGGGATTCCTCCCGAAATAGATCATCTATTAAAATTGCTAGAGCAGGGTTTTTGGTCTTTTTTGTTTGACTTTTGTAGAATTAAGGCGCTTAGGTGGTGTTATCGGGGTTGCTGGTTCAGTGGAAGGAACTAATTCCCAAGAAGTTTGAGGGATTGTTGGAGGGTCGGCTTGTGTTGCTTCTTCGACAAGAACAGGGGAGTCGTTAACGAGTTGCTCAAAAACCAATTGAAGAACTTTTTCACTTTGCTTAATTGGGTGTGTTTCTTTACAAAACGCTTTATTTTGTATAAAGTTAACTGGTTCGCTGGATGCAGGGAGGGGTATGTCAATTCCGTTGGAGAGGGTACGGATCTCGTTGATAAATAGTTTTTGTGTTGCGTCTGCGTAGGTGTGAAGATAAGAGTTGGTTAGGAGGGTTTAACCATCAATGGTAAAGTTATCCATTTTGTTCTTTCTTTTAATTTTAAGAGTGCGCTCACGTGTTCGCTTTGCCAATTATGCATGCGATAGGCGTCGTATCTGAGCATCCGCTGCAGGAGTTTCAGGGATTAATAATAGTTCTGAATATGTATCTGGAGTAGAGGAAGGGAAAGTATCAGGTAAAAACTGTCGTTCATTAGTATCAGTTTTGTTACAAAAGGTTCCGTGGTAGGGACAGGTACGAATGAATAATCTTTTGGGAAATTTGCATGTTTCATGTTTCTCATAACGGGAAGGAGGTGTAGTTAGTTTAGATGATTTAAGTTTTTGTGTTGACGCATTAACAAGTTGGGGATAGGGTATAGCAGGAGCAGCATTCATAAATCCTGGCTCTAAACGGGATTGAAAGTGAGTCTCGAGCTAGGATTTCAATGTTTGATGAATCGTCTTTACAGAAATAAAAAAATTCAGTACGACTGGCAAAGTGAACGTTGGTCTTCAATCGTCTGCGAAATGTGATGTTGGTATTAGTTCCCTGATCTACAGCATTTATTAAAGTTGGAATTGGTTGTCGTGCTTTTTGAAATGGTTGAATGAGTTTAGGGGGCGATACTTCTTTATGTGAATCGGAAATGACATTTTCAGAGTAGATTTCGGTTTTTATTCGCCAATTCGTATCGATGATTAGGGTTAGCGTGCCTTGTGTTGGGTCTAAATGAAGTCGAATGGGTACAAGGCCATCCGGAGTTGGTTGCAGGTTGATAGTGAAAGCACACGGATGTAGCTCTGCAATTAATTTGTATTTTGGGGATACATTTTCAATAGTGACTGATGTATTTTGTCGGAGCATCTGTAATAGAGAGCATGCACATCTGGTATGTCATCTACCTCAAAATCCCAATTTTCGTCTATATCCCTATCAAAATGTGGTTTCATTCGGGACAAGGACTTCAAAAGGACCACATTGACGCAATAAAAGTTTCTCGCTGAAACCTTTCTTTCGAAAAGGAATGAAAATACGAGCTGCGTGTGTGTGCTGTGCTTTCGTGTGTTCAAAAGACGTGCGATACAATCTCCAGAAATCAGTTCGAAATTTTGAAACTATTTAAGAAGTACTTACTTGAAATTAAACAAGAAGTTGACATTTATTTGGATAAATTAATGTTCCGGGAATCGCAGTTAAAAGATTCAGAAGGGAGACCGTGTGAAAGTGCAAAAAGAAATTGCAACGAAATCCCCGCCGGATATCAGCCAAACAGTGAAAATAACATTGTTATTCATGGATTGCAACAGTTGAAGGGTGTGGACAGTTACCATGCTCTCCAAATTGTTAATAGTTTCTTTGAAACGGCTTTGGGAGTTAGCGTACATGCAAAGACCGTTCACGTGTTAAAAAGACCAGCGCATGCAGTGGCGATAGTGTCATTATATACATTGCATGACCGGCGCAAAGTTTTTAAAAATTGTCATAAGCTAAAAGTGTTCAGTGAAAAAATTTCAATCACTGATGACGTGCCAGCTGAGAAACGTCAAAAGAGGAATGAAGGAGGTTCATGTCTTGAAAATTCAAGACTGGGCGACTATAATCAATCCGCAAAACGGGATAATTGTCGCCAAGGAAAACCTGACAAGAAACGAGAAACGTTATCGTCACCCGCGGTTGGAACACAAGCTGAATCAGTTATTGAAATAGAGGAACCTGTAGAAGACTCTTGATTTCAGGAAATTAATGAGAAAATTGATCATATCCGGCAAATTGGAGACGAATACGGGATCGGAGAGGAAGATATGGACCGACTGCACGGCGTAATAATACGTGAAAATGCCGAAAGGCTTAAGACGCATTCATGTGTTTGTGGAGATTACATGTTGCTGAACTGGAAACGCCTCCCTGAAAAATTCGGCCGACCGCTACCTAACAAATTCGTCAAGAAGTTGAAATCATCGATGAATGTTTTGATCAAATCTTGGAATGCGCATAGGGATAGTATGAATGAAAACTGCTACTGTAAGCAAATTCTGACTTTAAGTGCATCCTGAAAGAGAACTCATTTCATCTCATTATTTGCGCACATCCTGGAATGTTATATAATACTATGATGACTAAAGTTTAATATGCATCCATGCAGCAGTCGACGTATCATCATAATAAAACATGCGGTAAGCTTCCGCTGCGGTATAAATTTGATTACTATTGAAGTTAAAAAAGTAGTTAAGACAACCAATGCATTTACAAGTGCTGCGGTTGTTTAATCTTTTATCAAGTGAAAAGCATCATTAGGGATTTGTCACAAATTCTTTTATGTTACAAACTTATCAAAGAATTGCAATGCTCTAGTAGTATATGTTATTGAACGATATAAGCCATTAGTAGTATATTATTAATTGTATTTATTAGATGTACTAGTTAATAGAAGTCATTAAGGAGGAAAAACATTTTTTATTAGCTCATAATCGTCGAAAATAGCGGAACTGTAATATTGTAAGCAAGGTAAAAATTGCTTATCAGTACCATTGTCAATATTTATTGCGTGTTAAAAGCTGTCAGTAAACATGTCCTATTTTTTTGTTAAAAAATTTCAACAATTCCTTTGTTATGTCAAGTGTTGTTAAAAGAATAAGTATGTCAACATGTAAATCTAATTTAGTTACGAATGTCTATACGTTTGATATCCATTTTAAAAAACTACTGAACATTTTAATTTCATTCGGACGGAACTCCCGTACTGTAACGATATCATGTTTTTATCTAATCTAAGAATTATTACGATGACTGTGTAATCTGGGTTTCTAGCTCTATGGGCTTTGCCCTTTAAGAGCAAGTTTCTTTTATTAATAAAAAATAAATAAAAATTAATCGGTCTGGAAAAATGTATGGAGTTTCAATTGTACGTGGATTCTTCAAGTTTACAGGAGGATTGCGGACTTTTTACTCGGCCTCATATCCGTGTTATGCGGACATTAGTATATACTAGTACAAATCTACCATACGTATATCCAAATCTCAAAACATATCCGCATCACATAACGACCAACTTGAATTCAACTGATTTGAAATGTAATCACACTTATGTAATCACATACAAATGCAGGTTAAGATTAAAATTATCAACGTGCGCTAAATGCTAAGCCGTATAATAAAATATCATTCGACGGCCAAGGCAGAAGGACAAACGGTCACCGTTATTAAAAATTATGAGTTTTAGTTAGATCTAAAATGGTGATATTTGCTATCGATATACAACGATCAAACAAATACAAGCATTAAATCCATTAAAAATGCATTTCAGAATACGCGATGTTAAAACATACCTACGTGTCATGACGTCTTGAATAGTTCTCTTCATGAAATTAATCTTTATCCACTAATTACTGAACATTGTCCAACTATTATGTATAATTGATTGCATACTGAACAAAATCACACTGATGCTTGGAATTGTATTGTAATTACGTTATCAAAATATTATTGTATTATAGAATTCTAGATATGATCATGTACTCTACTTTGATTGACACTTTATTAGATTATGGAATGATATGGTGGAAAATGTGCAGATACATGGTGCAATATAGTATAATGTGCAATACAGTTGTTATAATGAGAAAAACATACATAGTAAAACTGACAATCTAATGTTGTCACGCATCATAGAACAGCTGTGTTCCCGGTGAAACCATTACTGAATACCATTACAAAACCCTTCGTTTAAGAGCGTTAATTCTGTGTCACTTCGTAATCAAGCGTTTTAAATTCGGAAATTAAATTAAACTATTATTACGCAGTACGAATGGATGTTATATTGGAATACGGGATATTATGAACGTTCTTACCACATCTCACGAATCCAATTTATTACTATATACTGATGCAAGCTTCTAAAAAATGTGAAGAGAGCCACAAATGACATCTGGTAAACTCAACTTCTAAAGCCCTCTTATAGTTCATTATAATTACATGCCATTTTTGAAATAACAATGCTGACGCAGTGCGTTATTCGACTGTGACTCCGTCGCTCGGTTTACTTTTGATTTTAATTCACGAATGTCCGGGATACCACTTTGTGTTTGTAATAATATTAAGTATGTAGGACATAAATTGAACCTTGATCTGGCCTAGTGTCAACACGTCCGACACATGGTAACAAGTGTTACGTCCATTTTCATCTTAAATTGCAGTGGGGGAACCATACTGTAATGGTCAAAATGCGCTGGGGACACCACGCTGCATGAAAGCATATAAGCACGCATGAAATAATTATTAGGCATTCAAAATGGACGTTGCATTTGGAAAATCACTACAGGTCAGTCGCAAAGTTCCAATGGTCGCCCTTGCGCTCCTCGTTTTAGGTTTTGCGACTATGGTTCGTGCGAGAGTGATACCAAAATGAGAAGATAAATGCATATTTCCCATTTCGAACCACTGTTGCGGTAGCACATAACCCTAGCATTAGCCTAACCGAATTCTTAGCCTTTTTCGGACGACACAACTGCTTTCGGCTCATCACCAACTATCAAAGTAGAGACCTTGATGAATCGATGAGCTACCCTGTTGTAATCCGGGAGCTTGTTCCTAACCTGATACAGGGATTACGAACAGAACCATATGGTTGGGCTATGAAGACAATCTATTACATCATGCTCAGAGAAATAGATGCAGAGCAGAAAGCAAAGGACATGTTCAAATTTTCCAGGTACATACTATACTCTTACAACAAGTACAAAATTGAAGTAGGCGACCAATTTGTACCGAAACTCAATCGCAGCACGTTCATCATGAACATCCGTCCATGGAACTGTGAAGTGGAAATTGAATTATCTCCACCCAAGTCCATGCATGAAGTGCCAATCTACAAGAACGCAGTTTTTTAAGATATCCCCAGTTCTGGTACTTGACGTCAGCATTAAACGGTCCAAAGTCCACGCGGAAACGATTACGACGATTATGTGGAATCAAGAGCCCATGTTTTGTCAAACATGGCAAGGTTTCATTTATTGGCCATGGAAAATGTTGAACTAAGCAATAATCAAATATCTTACTGAATCAACCATGTTCTGGGCACACTTGACTCATGATCATTCGCAATACTTACAATATTCGGAGTTTTGCAAATTGGATCCCGTAACTCCTCTACTCAGGCATTTCATGTTTACACACTCTGTCTTGACTGCGACGACCGAGAACTACCGCGGCCAATTTATGCAACGAATGTATTGAAATGTACCAATAATGCCAGTCGCAGCATTGTGGAGCTGCCTGAATTGGGCTTTACAGACATGTTACAGCGATTACATTGGGAAGTCAGACATGACAATCAGGTTTACAAATCAACATGTAACATTGGTCAAATGATTAAGGCATCTTGTGCCCTACAATCAATGATAGATATAGTCCGTCGACGGCAATCAACACAAACGCATTTCGAGATTCAATTAATTGCATTCATTAACGTATTGAAATATGGGTTTGCCAACCACAGCTATTGTATTATATCTTATAAAACATGTGAATACGGCGACGTTGACGACAACAAAAGATCTATTAACGACATAGCCAAAGTAACTATGCATGTGTCGGCACATCTAAGCAGGTCCATACGTCGCCACTATCCAATAACAATAGAAGATACAAGTACGAACGTCAGATTTGTTACCTGCGACAAAGCAACATTCCATTCACTGCCTTTCGTCGAGTTGCTTTCGGTGTACGAATGGAAGATATGGGTAACAATTCTGGTTGCAATAACGTTACAATCAGCAATCCTGACAAATTTCAATCCGCCTTCGTTCGAGAAGTATATTCTAAACTTCGGATGCTTGATTACGGTAATACTTGAGCAAGGGATCAAGTTGAAACGGTTTCAGGAGAAGAGATACTACATGTTCGTATTTGTAATAATGTCGGTTGTTATCAGCAACGCGTACAAAAGCAAGAGCATGTACAATATTTTAGCACCACGAACACGAATACAAATGGAAACATTTCGTCAACTATTGGATAACAACTTATCTATATATAGTCGCTATGGTAGAAGAGAATCACAACAGCAGTTTGGGGACAAGTGGACTATTTTTGGGTCGTATGGAAATACATTTAAAGCAGTCATTAATTATTACAAGATCCAAATTTGGTCCGCAATTGAGCTTATTACTGAGCGAGACGTTGCACTAAATCTTACAGAGCTTGACATATCGTGGCTAAATTATTATTCTGTAATAGCCAACGCCACGGAACGTCATTCTCGTACTACAGGCATACTTTCGGACATGTTCTCACCGGTTTATCAAACTTACGGTCCAATCGTCCTGGACATGGAGCAGAACCATCTGAAGGAAAGACTGCTGGAATGCAACGAAGTTGCTGTTGCGCTGCCGGAGTATCTATGTTATTCATACATATCAGAGCTACGGAAAAATATATCTCAAGGTCAGCTGGATATTGGGAAAGAGTCACTGGGAAAATACGTTTTGGGCATTCATTTCACTGGAATGATTCCCCCACACACGCAGCAAAGGTTCCTTTCCTTGCCGACTACTGGAATTTTCGACTCGTGGCAAAGGATATTTCGTCCATCTGCACCACATCAGACAGAAGCAAATGAACGACTGTCGCCCAGCATGGGTGGAAATATTCTCCTAGTGTTTTGGCTGCTTGCTATAGGAAATGTTGTTTCCACAGTAATATTCTTAGTGGAACGTGTGAAGGCTAATTATCCTGGAATTATTGGATATTAAAATAAATCATATGAGAACCTAAAATTTTACCTCTGGCGAAAATCGGGCAGAAATGTAACGTAGCTTACACGAATATTTGATATGTTCCTTCGGAAATTAGTAACACGGAATCGGTTGACTTCGAATATATGTACATTGAAACTGCAATCTGCATTGCGTCTGCAAAATTGGTGCTAGGCGACTTTTCTTTCATTTGCATGTACCGTAACATAGTAGATATCTTCCTGTCAGCAAATATACATAATATATTTAAGGATTTTTTGGAAGAATATTGTTTGAAATAGTGAACTCTGTGATACGTATAGTTAGTTAACCCCATGTTAATCTTACAAACTCATTTGTCGAGAGTAAAGACCAATGCCCATAAAATCCACAAATTTCATTTGTGCAAAATATAAATATACCGTTCGAATCAGCAGAAAAAACTGATTCAGGTACATATCGTCGTTTCTCTCTGCGCTCTCTACACCTGACAACGTTCCCTTGTTAGAGAAATAACGACTTTGAGTAATTGTATCACCAGTAGTGTTTATGTTCAAGAACGCGACTACATTTAATTAAATAGTTTTGATAATCTCATTTTTATTCACTTTTATTTTACATAGATTTCATAACATTAAAAGAATAAGCCCTATAAAACCACTACCATATGACACATATTTGAACGTTACAGTTAATGTTAAAGTTACAAAGATTTATAATTGAGCTTTTCAATGCAATAATCAGCACAGACTATTTGTGTATTTTTCAATTTTATGTAGTGCATTATTTGGATATATGAAAACCATGACAATCATTCATACCACCATTTTCATAAAACCCTTTTCATGTTATTAATTTTAGTTCAGCATTCAATCAGCTACTCGAAGTAAAAGCAAAGAACGGGAAGTTTTGTCCTATTAGTAAAATATCATTCCCTAAAGACAAATTGTATCTAATTTAAAAAGCGGATTCCTTCCCAAGGACTTTTGAGTTTATCATTTTGAAATGAATAGATTATCTATGTGACGAAATGATATCAAACTACGAGAAACAACAGTCATTACCCAGTCACGTCAATGCGTGTATTTTCTCATGATTAAACGCTGTTTTGTCATTAGAGGATTATTTGCTGAGAAGGAGCAAGTCTATTATTCTCTGTACACAAAACGTTTGAAACAACAAAGAGGTCCTCTTTTCAATATGGTTTGACGAACCGAATCTGACCTTGTGCGCAGCACATGATTTGATGAACCTCCTGAAGTACGGTATGTGTCTCCTTTCTATAGTCGGCAGCTTCCCCCTCAAATTTATCCCGACTTTTTCAGAATATCCGTAAAATCCTCCGGCATAGCCATACACAATCAGAATTACACCCGTGGCAACAATCGCACAGACGGCCGCGAACAATTTAAGCGGCAGGGGTATGTCCGATGTTCTGGACAGAATTCTAATCAAGTTAAACCCCATCCCAATTTGCATTCCACCCACAGCCAGTAAACAGAGGAACAATACTGTGCGCATATTGTAGTTGTACATTTCAACCAAAATGGACAAACTGCGGCACTCAATCGCATAAGCAGTTAGGAGTGAGTCGAATTCATTTTTTGGAGACTGTCCAAACATGCAATCGTGCTTACTAAATAAGGTTGTTTTTACATAAATATCATTCTATCATTAAACTTGTCTGAAATGGTTAGATATGGAAGTGGCCTTACGTTTGCAGAACCTGGGTGCAGAATTTCAAAGAAAGAAGTCCAACTAGCATGTCGTATATTGTTCGGCATCCTGTTGTAGATATCATATTCCAGCACACGTAATTTACAGTGAACGTAACAGTCCAAGCGATGACACGCCAAATTGTCCTTTCACCGGAAATGATATCCGCGTCGTCCAGGCTAAAGAATAGCCGAACGACATTTATGGGTAATGTTGGAACTAGGAGAGTCGCTAATCCAACTAGGAGAGGCACCACTGCCTGCAGGTGATATGTCAAGCGGAGAAAGAATATTGCAATGTTCACACCTCCAGATGGTCGTGGAATCTTGATACCTGAAATAACCATTTTATTTGCTTGCTTGAGAGTAAAATAACTGGTATATCTGTATTACAGTAACCACGTTCGAATACCATTGGTACAGCTTGTTTCCATTACAACTAGCTGATTGAGAAATGCAACATATTCTTCTGGATGACGCGCGCGGACGCGATATCGTTCAGCAGTGAGAGTGCTTCCGCACAGTAGCGCAATATATAGCGTTATGTGTAGAGAACATAACGTGGAACTATTCGAAGCCGCTTTCAGTTTCATTATGTGCACTAGTGCAGCAACTGTTACCAGCTCCAACAATACGAACCGCGCAAAGAATCCTCTCCGTGCCCATTGCGCATTATTGATGCACACTTTCCCGTCGTCATTAGAGATTGTAAACAAGTTTCCTGCAATCCGGGGAGTAAAGTGATCAGGACGCAAGCACTTATGGAGAAACTTGTAAGACACGAGCATGGTTTTTAAGCTTGTGATTTCCAAAGTAAATTTGGGCGTCTTGAATTCTTAAATGCGAGGGTTACTTGTTTCTTTTTACATTTATTCTTTTTTATGAAGCTCATATAGGACTTTGAAAACGCCTGCACTCTATGGCTGATCAAGAAAGTATGTGAGTCAAAACGATTGTAGGTCAAACTTAATAACTTAGCGTGCTTGACATACGCTTTACTAAATAATATTGACGGACTCGAGCATGGCACTGGTGGATCATGTAATGCCTTTTTGGCGTTTTCGTCAAAGTTACATATTAAGTTACAAAGTAAGTGGCAATTTTGGACTGGCAGGATGTCTGAGAATACTCTGTATTTATATTTCATAATAACCAGTTTCATTAAAGCACAATAATCCATAAGATTATGCTGTACGGATTAAAGTGTAAACGAATACGGGAAATGGCACGCAAACAACAAACAATGACTCCGGGTCCACAAAAACCATGTTAATTGTACTATGTTGTAGTTGTGCGGCAGTAAATTTTGAAATGGTAGTTATGCCACGATTCCCTTGAACCAATACATTTAGCTGGATATGTGAGCATTAGCGTGCGACAATTTCCTGGTTTGATTGTAGCAAATTATGACATTTGTCATTCCGACAAACATTTTCAGATTTATTTAACTGTTAATTTCATATCTCTTCCATTAAAATATTATATTCTTCTTTTTTCATCTTTTTATTATAATTCTATCTTAAAGCGTGTACAAATGTAATTGCGACTTTTTAAAACGTTCACTGTCTGGAAGCGTGAATGAATAGGGTATAGAATGACTTCATATTTAAAATCTGCGTACTTTAAAGTATCTAGAGTTACTGGGTTTCGGATCTTCCAATGTCATTCCATCCTATTATTAGAGGTTTTTGTAGGCGCTGATCATAACCAATTTTCCCGACTTGGGTGCTACTATCTTGCTAATATTTCACCAAACGGTAGTGAATACCCTTAAACACTTGGTTCGTTAGGTGACCTGGTGTATCCAGATTTGTATTATGGCCAGAATCTTGCAATACCCTTGGCAACTGAGGCGACATTATGAGATGGGCCAGAGCTAGAAAACTGGGCGCGCTACATGTTTGCCTTTACATCAACAGAATCAAATTAGATTGGTCCACACAATTCAGTGGTGTAAGCCCGTCCAGGAAATTGAATGAGCCAAAAGCAACCTTTATTTCTGAACACAAAGACCTTGAGGCCTTCGCGTCCATTTGTTATCTAAACTGTTTCCTGCCATTGGACTGTATGCTTATTTCCGAAAAATTACCCAAACTTGTTCAGATGTTGTCTTAACTTGCGACTGGGCTCCACAAAAACATATCATGATAGAAAATCCAAAGCTGATGAAAAAGGTGAAAATCACGATAAATGGCAAGGTGTCAATGCTCCAGTCAACGCGTACCAGGCCCACTACAGCGACAGCCTGTGTGATTAATGTCAGTAGAAGTGTTGATCACATTCCCCATTTCTGAGTTTCATTCATCAGGATTTCCAATATCTGAATATCAGGATTACAGATTCGTTTTCTCTGAGACCGGAACGATAAGACACGATAGAGCTTAAAATGAATTGCCGAGAAACCGAGAGCATCCTGCTTCCATAACTATTGGGATGGAGGTAGATGATGTACTAATATATCAATGAGCACTTCGGGAAAGTGGAAATGTCGGAATCGGTCAGTCCGTGTATGATCTGTCGACCCACGCAAATTTCACTGTATAAATGTATTGTGTTATAGAACTGGATGTGCATGCCAGGGATTATTGTGAACTTCACGATAATAACTTACTATTAAATGCGGACATGTCTTTTTGGTTATACCTGATAATTTTGTCTTGTATAAAAAATATATAATCAACTTAATTGGCAATCTCCAATTCTAATTCATCGTATTATTGACGGATAGTGCGTGGCAGGAAGGCTTTTACTAAGTTTAACACAATTTATAATCATCAGAAAAATTCGAATTTGGAACTGGGATTGAACATTGCTGGCGTCACCGAGATCGTTCTTGCGAAATTATAAATTATCCGGCATCATGTCGAACAAATTGAACGTTATCATTTAAATTACAGTTTGGAAAACATACGCCCACATATTACAGTCGACCGAATGAAGAAGTTACAGGTGCGTCATTTCCGCGCATGTTCCTAGCAACGGATTTAATAATGCATGTCATAATTACAGGGTTTAAAATCACAAACGAAAAGTGTCTGCCTTACTGTCCAAAACAAATAACAAATTAATGTAAAACCAGGATTCTGCATAGTCATAAAACTACTACCTTAGCTTTCTCGATTTTCAAGTACAATTTTTGAACGGCAAACCAGCTTATCAAGGCCATAATTGGCAAGTTGCCTCCAGAAAACAACATGCTATTTCGAGGGCGATCTCCGCTTCCACTTAGCCATGTCTCGAGCCGGTCCCTCCAGAAATAATGACAAGTTGTAATCATTCCTTAACTAGGAATAAAAGTATCCCCAAATTGTACAGGAAATTGTACGTTAATATAACTAATTTTACAAACGGCCTGGTGTCAGCTGCTTTGTTGTATTGCTCAAAGCAATTCTCAGGTCCTATTGAGCCTTGCTTTTCACCAATTTATCAAACGAGCACCATCCGCAAATCCACTACCAATTCACAGTATAGACATGATAGATGCCACTGTTTCGCACAAGTGGCTAGTCACATTAGATTGCGAATTTTAACTATACTTCAGTTTAAAACGGAACCGGGGTTAGTGCCCGAATTTTAATCAAGCTGGGACGAAATATATTACTTTGTAATTTCAATCAGAATTAACCAGTTTCCGCACACGCACCTTAAAATGGCTACTCCGTTACAGTGGAAAGCGTTTCATTTCTACCGACAAACATTTGGGAAACTGTATCAGCACAAAGTTTCAGTTGACACCAAATTCGAACGATTTATTTTCAACACAAGTTCACCAAAGTTGCTGCCATTTCACACATCATTGGTCGTCTTGAGTATTGCGTCATTCCTAAATTGGACTATGGTTGGCAAATTCATTGTGCAGCCCAGTTCCATGTCGCTCGTTATATTTCTGATCAATTTGGCAATGGCGTGCGTATTCTCACTAGCTGTCGGATTCAATCATGTTTTATGTAAACAGGGATACTCCTTCTGCGAAGGATTTGCCAACAAATTGTTCGCGTACGATAGGAAGCTTAGAAAGGACTACAGGGAAATTGGTTACGCTGAAGAATATTCTGGAAGGCAGCTGATTGCCCAAGGTAAGCGCTCCATTTTTCAAATCTCCACGAATTGCTAGACGAGACGGATCCGTAACGATCTGCCATATTGGTAATTGGCTAATTTCAGAGTTGAGCAAGCTTATACGTTGTAGCGGTTCAACCGATATATCTGGCTTGATCATGCACGCCATAGTCATGATGCACACATTCAACACAACGACAGTTGCCGCCGCCTGCATTGTAACGAACATTGATCCAGCATATCAAATACTTAAACATGTCTATCCACAAGATATATCAAGCATCCCTGCCAAGTGCCTCAGATATCTGTTTATGCATTATTGCATTGTCGAAATGATTCGAACCTTTTGTTTCGTGGCACTTGCCGCAGTACTAGTTCTAAATATTTTCATACGTGGCCTGAAACGTCTGTGCAAAACGGGCTGCAACGAAAGTAATGTTCGGCTTTATATAGAGCTACAGTGTATATCACAAGCAGGCCAAGAGTCGCTAAGGTCCATCTCTGGAATGTTCATGGTGACAGTGTTCATTGTCGCAATCATTTTAACATGGGGCGTTTGCCAAGGCTGGAAATACTTTCCGCCATTCCTATACGTAAACTTTTGCTTCACGACTGTACTAAATTATACAGCCATAGAGGTGACGCTTCCAAAACTAATAAGTATCAATTCAACCAGCAAATTCCTAATTAGGACACTGTGGGTGAGGTGGATTTTGCAAGTTTGGAACACGAATCCAGCAAGTTGTATATTAGCAACGAACCACAAATTAAAACGTTTGCGTAGGCTGTTGTTCGCTCAGCGACCAATCATGTTTTATTACGGGTTAGCGGTATTTGACGAGGCAACGAAAATGAACATGTATATGAGTATATTTGAAAACACGGTTAATGTCATTTTATTATTTGTTTAAATATCAGTTATTTACACACAATATTATAATTATGCAATTGTTTCTAATTAATTATGGTGAGCTACTATGTAATAATGTATAAATGCTACACTTCTGGACTAACCCGTTTGAACATTACCATAATATCAACTTATATAAGCTGCAGTATATTTTATGTGATTCCAGAATCATATTACATGAAACTAAACATACAACTATTATTGTGACCAGTAGTTATATCCTGAGCAACGAATCCGAAATACAAATGAATATCAGCAGAGTGATGCACCATTCCGTATTTACGGCAGTGAGACCGTGAATCCGTAATCTCACATAAAAGTAGGAGACCCCATAAAACCCCATGATAGTCAACCACAACTATAACGACGTACTTTGCTGTTGCGTTGAAATTATTGTAAAAACCATGTTAATTAGTAAAACGCGCAATGGCGCATGCAGTCCGCGATGGACATTAATATATCCTTTTGCTACAAAATAATTTTAGGTTGAAAAGAGGTTCAGACATTTATGATAGGTTGTTCCGTCCAGTTATCCTGGTAGCATTTTGCCGTCTATGAAGCGTACAATCGTCCTGATTCCTAGCTTGGCATCGTAATGGTATAGGCTAGACAGCGAGTTTAATGTATTGCTCTATCTGCAATCTACTTATCGTTCCTTTTTGAAGTTAGAAGATATCTCCCCGGCTCATAGGAGTAATTTCGCATGGCAATCGTAACAGCATGTGTGGTTCACCTCCAGCTCCACTACAATATGCTTATACCTAACAGAGTATATCTGCATGATTGGTAGATCATGACTACTGATATATATAAACAATTTACTAGAATAGTAATACACGATCACCATCCCATTTCGAGGAGATATGGCTCGTAGTGTACGTAACAGGTGTAGTATTAGCAACTCCGTTCAGCGATTTACTCGATAATACGTTTCACATTGAAAAAGATGATCCTGAGCCATCTAAAAGAGATGAAAACACTTATAATCAAATAATTATATGCTTCCGTTTTGTTACTAAAATTATACGAGATATTATTACACGTACATCTGCTGCCTGCAAAAAGAATGGACAACACAAACATAAAATAAGTTGTCTTCATATTCCGTTGCTATTTGTGCGAGTTTTTTATATAGCTTGAGTTTCAGGTAGCTACTAAAAGTGTGTAAGCGATTGTCGTAACGGTTTTTGGTATAGTTGGCCAAAATGTCCTGTATTTCTTCCTCTTTGACAGTTACTAAGGTTGCGTTGGATATTTCATTGCCTTGGTATGAGCAAAACATTTTTGCTTCGTGACCTATGAGAAATGTGGTAAATGTTTTGATGCAAATGCCGTTCATGTAGGCTATTTAGCCATCGTCACATTCTGAGCTCACAAAACGGGAATGGAAAAATTCATTACTTCTCGCCATTCTCACGTGTACACATTTAGGGAGAAGAAAATCACAGTGCGATTGCATGTACCTGCAAATAGTTAGGACGACACCAGAAGAAAATAAATTTGTCCCATATTCCTTGGGTTTTGAGGACAGTTTCTGATATAGTTTGGATCGCAGGCAGCTCCTGAATTTTTTAAAGCATTTCATGCTGTATTTGTACTGCAATTGGAATAACATGTTGATGCACATTTTACATCAATCATTGCTTAGTCAACAATAGTGGACACGTTTTTTCTACTTAATGCGTGTACATAAATCAAATCTATAAACATAAGCGCATTTAGTTCTGATAGGAACAGGCACATAAGACGATCACACTAGTGTTTACTGAACGGCGGTGCCGTGTTATTTATCAAAGCGCGTCCCGTGTTCTCAGATTTATTGTTGTGGTTTTACGTTGGACGGCATCACGAGTCAATAATCCAATTTTTCATATTGTCATCGTCCACGGAGATAACAGAGTACTACTAACTAAAATGAAACTAGAGAAAACTAATATGGAATATGCTGGGTACGGACTATGTATTAAAAAATAAATAGATGCATCTGCAATGGGAGCTTAAACGCCGTAAAATAACCATCGGCATAGGTTACGATTTAAAGCCTTGATTAGAATCGTAGGTGGAAATTCTTACAAATGTCCCGGTTACGCGGTTTAAGGAAATCCCTGCTCGCCTAGGAAATGGGTTCCGGCCGGGATCAGGGATTTTCGAAAAAAAAAAATCCCCGCCGGGCCAAAAAATTCCTGCTCACCATGATATCATACTTTCTGGAAAAAATCCCTGGTAGGAGAAGTAATTGGTTTTTTTAAATCCCTGTTCGCCCAAATAATTGCTGCTCACCATGTATTCTTACTTGCTAAATATCCCTGGTGACCCTAGAATCCCTGCTCGCCATGTTTTCGTACGTTAACAAAAAAATCCTTGTTCGCCAAAAAAATCCCTGCTCGCAATGCTTTGCGAATTGCACAAAAAATCCCTGCTGGGAATCCAAATTGAAACTTTTTGAAAAAAATCGCTGCTGGGATTCCAAATTGAAACTTTTTGAAAAAATCCCTGCTGGCCAAAAAGTCATTGCTAGCATCCGGAAATTCCTGATCGGAGGCAAAAGCAAAAAATCCCGGTTACGCCGTAACCACGTAACGTAAGAATTTCCACCTACGGTAATTCCTATAAAAGCAAAAACATGTATAATATTCTAACTCCAAGGAAACTAATACCAATGCAATCATTTCGCCAACTGTTGGAAAATAACCTCACCATATACAGTCGTTATGGAAGAGGCTAATCTTACGAGAAATCTGAGAAGGTCTGGCGATTAATAGATTTTGATAAGAATCACATGAATATTATAAAAAGCTATATACGAGAATGACAGTATGGTCTGAAATGGATGTGCTTGCTGACAAAAGCGAGAGTGAAGGGAGTAACCAGATTGACAATTCGTTGCTAAAATATGCAGCAGAAATAGCAAAGCAAGCATAACGGATCCGGTTACAAAATACATCTTGACAAATATAAAATCCGCCCAATATGATTATGCGGAATTTATGGACAACTTACTTAAGACTTACTTACTTACTGTTGCATTCCAATTGCGATATAATATATCAGAGGGTCAGCAGATTGACGTTGGCGAGGAATCAGTAGGGACATATTTCATGGGTTTTTATTTCACCGGGATGGTTCCCCCTCAGACTCAGCAACGAATAATTTCACTTCCGTTGACAGAAATCTTTGAATGGTGGTAAAAGAGTTTACGGCCATCAAAGTTGCATTCAAGAAAAATTGTCAAATTATAGTCGCCGGGCAAGGGCGGTAACAATCTACTGGTATTCTGGCTGCTCTTGCTGGGAAACGTTCTTGCAGGTGTCATTCTCATGCTGGAAATTTCAAAGGCAAATAAATCGTATACTACCAGCAGTACAAGGGCATCATACAATTTCATTAAGTGGTATTTGCGAAGCAAGGTTCTTCACATCTTAAATGTAATGTAATAAAATCATACTAAACATGTAATGATGCAAAGCGGATATTAAAATTTATTAGTATTGAACTACGGACGTATTTTTTAAAATATAAAGTTCGTCAGAGACAGATCATATAGGTTGGGGTGTAATGACCAATACGACGACGACGAGCAGAGAATGCCGAAAAATATTTGTTTCACAATTAGCATTAAGCAGAAGGGTATCTCAAATTGTGCTCTGGAATTACTGCTTGAAGTAGTCAAGTTTTGGGTGGTCCAAAACATAGTGATACTGTCACTGATTGTGGCTGAAAACCAACAGCTTTGATCAAAAACAACTTTAAATGTCATTTTGTGCATACAAGAGGCCATAAGCTACAATACATGATGTTTTCGGTTCGAATTTCCAAAATTCAAAAAAGCCGATTTACATTCGAAAACTGTAATTATAACTAATAATTTGCATGTAATAAAATTTAGTTTGTATTCAATCTTATTGATATATTCGTTATTAATTTGCTTATAGTATACTATATCAGAAAAAATGTTTGTAGTATAAAATTACAATTATGTGTGGTACGCATAGTGGTACCAACATTAGAAATTATTTTTATTATCACTGTGACAAGTTACAACAACCCTAATAGCCACTTCCTACATTGTAACACTAAATGGACAAAATTCTACACAAATCCAAATAATGTGCTTGAATTTCTTGAATTTATAAATATTCAGAAAACCGTTTTATGGTGTAAGTGAATCGAAACAATGTATATTCCTATGACCTGTTTTGTTAAATGGTTAAATAATTTCTTTCAGTTATCACTGATAACTTATCAGCATATCAGTTTAGAGTAAAAATTATATCCATCCATGTCCTTAATAATGATATCATGGCAAATTTTATACTACATTTCTGATTCGTATGCAATCCATCTGTACTTGAAAATGTATTCGTGGATAGCAATCCAATTAAACTACTTGTGTTACTACTTGTTCTCTGACATCATAACGACCAGCTTTTTTCAGATGCATACAAAGCGGGGATACAGAGGCTGCACATCCCGCGAATACATTACATTAATAGAAGCAAATTCACCACCAAAGCATTAGACTGGTCTACACAATTCAGTGGTGTGAGCCTATCCAGGAAGTTGAATAAGCCAAAAGCGACCCTAATGCCCGTGCAGGAAGCATAGAACATCCGCCTCCATTTACGATCCAAACTACTGCCCGCGGTTGGACAGCAGGCGTCTTTGCGTAGTGACGCCAAAACGTTCTCTGATGTTGTGTTCACTTGCGCCTGGGCTCCGCATATGCATATCATGATAGAAAATCCAAAGTTGAAAAAGAAGCTGAAAATCACGATAAATGGCAAGTTATCAATGCTCCTGTCGACACGCACGTGGCCCACAACGCTGACGGCTTGTGTTATGATTGCCAGCATGAGTGTTGATGCCATCTCTGAGTTTCGTTCATAAGTATTTCCAATATCTGAATACTTCTGTACAGCTTGACTGATTCAACACGATAATGTCGCATGTTGCAAATTGCCTTGTAATTCAGGATGTATTTACGAAAGCTCAGGTTACACAGAACCATTATCCCGGCCCATGAGAAGGGGACGATACCAACAGCAAAGTTGTAGATCCAGCTGTTGTAGAGGAACACAACTACTTTGATGATAATTTTCAGAAATTGTAAGTCGACTTGAAAGGGCTCGATGATTTCATTCCAAAAACGTGGTGAACATTCGTACAGTAACCAGTAACCTCCAAGAGATGGCTTGCATGGATTGCATAGATGTATTCCATAAACGAAGAACAATTGAAGTAGAAATGATTGCGGAGTGAGTATATATGCCAGCATCAGATTTAGTTTCTCAAGAAGTAAGTGCTTGTAGGGATTTCGATTTTCCAACAAATGACTTAGTTGCATGTGCCCGTTGACATAGCTCACAATACATTCCGGAAACTCGCTGAACATTTTCAGATCGACCACACAAAAGAGAAACGTCATTATAATGAAACAAGGCAAGAAAATATTGTTGAAAATGAAGATTTTGTTGAACTCTTTCTCCTTCAAATTGACATATGCGTCAAAAACTTGTAATGCCAGTAGAAGCAGGTATATCGAAAAAAGGCAGAATTTTATCTTGAAGCGCTTTTTATCCTTAGCGTAGTTGTCACCAAGTCTAAACACGCAGTTTGCTTTGTCCCACCAAATAAGGTCATTAAATGACAGTCTGGCCTGGCGGAAAAGGACAAGGAAACACTTCTGATGTCGCACAATTAGCATTTTAGTTGTTCAAATCGTTCAGAACCTTCCAGTTTAATATAAATTGTGACGTGAGCTAGCAATTGAGCCACGGGTTTGGCATCTACACAGTTTGTTTTCACTTTTGGGACAAAATGAATGGATTTGAATATATCGTACGGTATATGATGATTACCGCATTGAGGTTTGATCGGAACACGTGGCCAATCATGAATGGTGCGACGGCCTCTGATGGAAATGAGAATTTTGTACGCTTCAGTTGTTTCAAAGAGGATTTTTGCGTCGTATGTTTGTACCCGACACATCAGCAAATGATCAAAATTTAGATTTCAAGCGATGTGAATAGGCGAATTGAGAACTGTCTCATAGTTTGAGAATAGGGCTGTGTAGTCAACAATTTATAATATTGGAATATTCGATGGTTGAATTTGAAAATGTATGGAACCATGCCAAACTGTGATGCTGACGAATACACACTTTGCTGCAGCAAATAAAACCCACAATTAAATTAAACACAGGTTCCAATGAGATTTTTCACGTTTCATTTACACAAATCGATAACCTGGTGAACCATTCATTTGGTCACTATTTTCATTGTAGGCTGAAGGTACTTTAATGCGCATATCGTAAAATTGTATACTTTTCGACAGGATTCAAATTTCGATTGTACAAATCAACAAAGGGTTATTGTATATTTAATTTTCCAGAGACTCAAGCTGAAATAAAATGTACTAGCGCAATATTGAGTGCAGCAACAAAAAAGGCAAACCATCAGTCACAATACAAGATGAACCAATAATTATTTTTCCTGACTTTAGTGTGCACACAAAAAATACAACACCGTCCGTAAAGCGTTGTCTTAGTCGCAATTATTTCTTGCGGCGTCGAGTAATTTGTCATACGATATTGGTGATTACTAAAAGGCAGACGAATTTTATTGGGAGCTTCAATTTGCAACAAATGTAGATCTATTGGTTACAACCATAATCAATATTCCACATAAGCATGAGGCCGTGTATTGAATAAAAATAGTATGAATAATAGAACGCCTTGTAATGTGCTATGAATATTCATCGCTCGTAAACTTGGTTCGTTGTCTGTCATGTTGAACTGATTGTGTTTTGCTACCATGACTTCTGATTATTTGATGCGGCTCCAGGTTTTTCGTGTTGTGGTTTCAGCCCGTAAGGATATTTTATACAAATTTGATTTAATTAATCCGTTACGAATGCCGCCATCAATTAGATGAGTAAATGGTGTAACTTAATATAAAAATTGCTTTGTCTGCCGCTCAGTTGGCTATGCCTTTTAAACCTCATGTATGGGTGGAAACCCACTCGCAGCATAATCCAATCCCTCAACCTTAATGCCAGTTAATTATAATTTGCTAGCGGCGAAATAAATATTTCCATCTCATGCTTGTTTCTATCAAAACACTATATACGCTTTGCTAACTTATATTGTTACTTGTTATCTTTTGCGTGAGTTTCCAAAAACCAATTACTTTCTGCATTACATTCCTTAATATTTCAGTAATGGTATGGAAACACACTGATTTCGAGTATAGCAAAATTTATTACACGAAAAAATCTCCATACAGTTTTATGAGCACATGTGTTGTGTTAAAAAATAAGTAGCAATTTCATTTGAGAGCGATATGAATAACTTACTATTTTGCTTTATAAACACGGTACACAAATTCATAAACGCTTATCCATAAATTACGACATTTGGGCTTTTTTATAATTCATTGCTATCAATTAGCTCAAAGCTACCAGTGTTTTTATGTCATTAAATCATTCTCAGCGACTAATGTATCAATGCACCCGACTGAATTGTAACGTATGACTAAAACATGGGCTTGATGAAGCAATTTGTCTCAAGGTCAGCCGCACAGATATCATTAAACAGGCTTGCCATTCAAAGGCATGAAATTGAATTTTCCGACATTGAATTTTCCGACATTTAATTTTCCGACATTTAATTTTCCGACATTGAGTTTTCCGAAATTGAATTTTCCGACATTGAGTTTTGCAAAATTCAATTTTGCAAAGTTGAATTTCACGAAATTGAATTTTCCGACGTTGAGTTTTACGAAATTGAATTTTCAGACATTGATTTTTCCGACATTGAATTTTCCGACATTGAATTTTCCGACATTGAATTTTCCGACATTGAATTTTCCGACATTGAATTTTCCGACATTGAATTTTCCGACATTGAATTTTCCGACATTGAATTTTCCGACGTTGAGTTTTACGAAATTGAATTTTCCGACATCGAGTTTTGCAAAATGGAATTTTGGAAGTTGAATTTCACGAAATTGAATTTTCCGAAATTGAATTTTCCGACATTGAATTTTCCGACGTTGAGTTTTACGAAATTGAATTTTCCGACATTGAATTTTACGAAATTGAATTTTCCGACGTTGAATTTTGCGAAGTTGAATTTCGCGAAGTTGAATTTTCCGAAATTGAATTTTCCGACGTTGAGTTTTACGAAATTGAATTTTCCGACGTTGAGTTTTACGAAATTGAATTTTCCGACTTTGAATTTTCCGACATTGAATTTTCCGAAATTGAATTTTCCGACGTTGAGTTTTACGAAATTGAATTTTCCGACGTTGAGTTTTACGAAATTGAATTTTCCGACTTTGAATTTTCCGACATTGAATTTTCCGACGTTGAGTTTTACGAAATTGTATTTTCCGACGTTGAGTTTTACGAAATTGAATTTTCCGACATCGAGTTTTGCAAAATGGAATTTTGCGAAGTTGAATTTCACGAAATTAAATTTTCCGAAATTGAATTTTCCGACGTTGAGTTTTACGAAATTGAATTTTTCGACATTGAATTTTCCGACATTGAATTTTCCGACATTGAATTTTACGACATTGAATTTTCCGACATTGAATTTTCCGACATTGAATTTTCCGACATTGAATTTTCCGACATTGAATTTTCCGACATTGAATTTTCCGACATTGAGTTTTCCGAAATTGAATTTTACGAAATTGAATTTTCCGACATTGAGTTTTGCAAAATTCAATTTTGCAAAGTTGAATTTCACGAAATTGAATTTTCCGACGTTGAGTTTTACGAAATTGAATTTTCCGACGTTGAGTTTTACGAAATTGAATTTTCCGACATCGAGTTTTGCAAAATGAAATTTTGCGAAGTTGAATTTCACGAAATTAAATTTTTCGAAATTGAATTTTCCGACGTTGATTTTTACGAAATTGAATTTTCCGACATTGAATTTTCCGACATTGAATTTTCCGAAATTGAATTTTCCGACGTTGAGTTTTACGAAATTGAATTTTCCGACATTGAGTTTTGCAAAATTCAATTTTGCAAAGTTGAATTTCACGAAATTGAGTTTTCCGACGTTGAGTTTTACGACATTGAATTTTCCGACATTGAATTTTCCGACATTGAATTTTCCGAGATTTAATTTTCCGACATTGAATTTTCCGACATTGAATTTTCCGACGTTGAGTTTTACGAAATTGAATTTTCCGACATCGAGTTTTGCAAAATGGAATTTTGCGAAGTTGAATTTCACGAAATTGAATTTTCCGAAATTGAATTTTCCAAAATTGAATTTTCCGACATTGAATTTTCCGACGTTGAGTTTTACGAAATTGAATTTTCCGACATTGAATTTTCCGACATTGAATTTTCCGACATTGAATTTTCCGACGTTGAGTTTTACGAAATTGAATTTTCCGACATCGAGTTTTGCAAAATGGAATTTTGCGAAGTTGAATTTCACGAAATTGAATTTTCCGAAATTGAATTTTCCGACATTGAATTTTCCGAAATTGAATTTTCCGACGTTGAGTTTTACGAAATTGAATTTTCCGACGTTGAGTTTTACGAAATTGAATTTTCCGACATTGAATTTTACGAAATTGAATTTTCCGACGTTGAGTTTTGCAAAATTGAATTTTGCGAAGTTGAATTTCACGAAGTTGAATTTTCCTAAATTGAATTTTGCGAAGTTGAATTTTCCGACGTTGAGTTTTACGAAATTGAATTTTCCGACTTTGAATTTTCCGACATTGAATTTTCCGAAATTGAATTTTCCGACGTTGAGTTTTACGAAATTGAATTTTCCGACATCGAGTTTTGCAAAATGAAATTTTGCGAAGTTGAATTTCACGAAATTAAATTTTTCGAAATTGAATTTTCCGACGTTGATTTTTACGAAATTGAATTTTCCGACATTGAATTTTCCGAAATTGAATTTTCCGACGTTGAGTTTTCCGACATTGAATTTTCCGACATTGAATTTTCCGACATTGAATTTTCCGACATTGAATTTTCCGACGTTGAGTTTTACGAAATTGAATTTTCCGACATCGAGTTTTGCAAAATGGAATTTTGCGAAGTTGAATTTCACGAAATTGAATTTTCCGAAATTGAATTTTCCGACATTGAATTTTCCGAAATTGAATTTTCCGACGTTGAGTTTTACGAAATTGAATTTTCCGACGTTGAGTTTTACGAAATTGAATTTTCCGACATTGAATTTTACGAAATTGAATTTTCCGACGTTGAGTTTTGCAAAATTGAATTTTGCGAAGTTGAATTTCACGAAGTTGAATTTTCCTAAATTGAATTTTGCGAAGTTGAATTTCACGAAATTGAATTTTCCGACGTTGAGTTTTACGAAATTGAATTTTCCGACGTTGAGTTTTACGAAATTGAATTTTCCGACTTTGAATTTTCCGACATTGAATCTTCCGACACTGAGTTTTGCGAAATTGAATTTTCCGACATTTAATTTTTCGACATTGAGTTTTCCGAAATTGAATTTTGCGAAATTGAACTGTGTATTTGGAAAATGGAACACTAAAGTGACAAGCTATTTGTCTCTAAGCTTAGCATCAGCAATTCAATCAGACTAATAAATTTATGATCGCTTCTCGTAAATCATTCCGCCGGTAGTTTGCATGTGGGAGTATTGCCAATTTAATAAACTCCAGACAAAGGAAAGCAACATACTCTCTTTAATTATTAAACCTTATTAACCTTTATGTATTCAATTGCACATCAATTTGGACCGTAATGAAATGAATTCAATTTGCAATTAGTATTAATAACCACTCACTTGGGTTAATTTATTTTAGCTGTATTTACCTGCCAACAGTCCCTTGAAGCAAATGCTTATGAAAGCAACTTTGATGCATGATGATTGTAATGCATTTCTAATAATTGGAAATTATAAAACGTTTGTTAAGGTAACACGGAAACTCTTGCAGCCCGCTAACCATTGCAAACCTGTTTCCATGGAAACCAGCTTATTTGACATTTTTGTCATATGATTATAATTTCGTTGCTACTAATCAAAAGCTCCAATGTAGGTAAATGCTACACTTGTCTACAAATTAACGTGCCAACTAACACATGGTGATTAGCATTTAAATTTGAAAATTATAATTCGCTTTATTTGGCAAGTTTCTTGAAATGCCTGCTGCAGTATTGAAGGCAATGTTCAGTCACATGGTTTATTTGATTAAATAGATATGTATACATTACTTTTAAATTTCTTTGATGTATGCACAGTTTGCTCCAATGAGGAGAGGTTAGGGCATATCTTATGTATGCTGGAATTAAAATAATTGAAAACCCAATATGCGATATATCTTTAATAAATGTCATGCAGCGGATTATCCTCACATAATTCAATAACTACTTATACAACTTTGCTCATCAATTGAATAAGTACCCGAAAAACAGAAATCAATATTTTTTCATATGGCCCCTCAACATTTCCAGCTTGATAGTTCTTGGCAATTTTAATACGGATTGACACATTATCAAGCTATTACAGATACAATATTTCAAACCTGCGATGAAATATTTTGAGCTTTTCTAGCAGCCCTGGATATTGTACAGTATAAAAACTGTCTCAAAAATACTTACAAGGGATGTGCAAGAAGTGTCCACTCGCTTTCGGCGTGCCATCTATGTGGTATTACTAACTTTTGGGCGCTGAATTCAGATCCGGTCACAAAAATCCCAAGACATTTGATTGAAAGAAGATATCACACATTGGTCATGCATTTAATTACGTGTAAATGCATGGTGTCGATAAACTGGCTTCACCATAACTACCATAACGGTACACGGATGTCTCACAAAGTTGATTTCTGACTCCTATTGGAAGCAGGAAAGGCCGTCATCAAGTTTTTGGGTCGCACTACCTACCACCTCACCGGCTGCGCTTTTGGCCGGGGTGTGGGCAGTACCTACCTCTTTTTTATGAAGGTAAGAAAATCATTTCCAGTTGCTTGTGGGTGCGGTATAAATTTGCGACTACTATTGTAGAAATTGACCACAGGTCATTTTGTAAAATATTACGAACATTTGGCCCTTTAAGTGAAGCGCCAATATTTTTTTCGTACACATCAAAGTACGACCCACATCCCGACCTGCAGCTGGTGGTAGGTGGTACGACCCAAACACTTGTTGACGACCTTTCCTGCTTCCTGTGGGAGTCAGGAATCAACTTTGGGAGACATCCGTGTACCGTTATGGTAGTTATGGTGAAGCCAGTTTATCGACACCATGCATTTACACGTAATTAAATGCATGACCAATGTGTGATATCTTCTTTCAATCAAATGTCTTGGGATTTTTGTGACCGGATCTGAATTCAGCGCCCAAAAGTTAGTAATACCACATAGATGGCACGGCGAAAGCGAGTGGACACTTCTTGCACATCCCTTGTTAGTTAACTACATCTTGTTTTACAGATGGGTTTCTAATCATTTTGCAAGTTTTGTTTCCACTCGATATTTAAATACTTCACACCATTGATTTTCGAAAACCAATTTCAGTCAGTTTTGAAACCTAATATAAATTGTTAATATAAAACGATATTGCGAGCGCACAATAAGGAAAAATGAACGAACATACAATTATACAGATTATGTTGCTTGCTGTTACCGTACCGATTTGCGAATGTGGCCCGCGACATATAAGCTATCTGGGCGAAACGAACAGCACCAATTTGTTTACACTTCGTGGTGGTAATTTCCAAGAAGTGCGCAACGCTGTGCTCTCTTGTTCACCATACCTCAGCGTAGCATCCAATATGAATATTGACAGCACCATCAAGATATTTCAGAACGATCACAGCTTTACTGTACTAAACAACTATGTTGGAGTAGATGTGCATCCAACCGCATATCCAATAATTATTAGAAAGCCAGTAATCGGGGTAATGATCATTCCCAAAGATGAGGCATGGTTTGTTGATCGGGCGGCACTATTATGGATTCCCGATAACATGTTTAAGAACAGTACATCAGTGGAGTTAGCACCCAAACTGTGCCAATTGTCTGCTACCTTGCGCCGTCGTGTAGATACATATGATCTCTTAGTTGACTTTTGTTTCCGCATAAACTATTTGAAGATTGCATCCTTTTCAAAACCGTGGAACCTTATTGCTCATATCGATCTGTTTCCTCCTAGTCCCATAATCAATTTAAATGAAGTGGGTGTTGTGAAGATATTTCATTATGACAAGATAGCAGGCGGTGCCGGTTTTACTTCTTCATCTCCGTTCTTTACAATTATGATTACAAACGAACAAAGCTCACCTTCAACATGGTGCACGTGGATGGAGAAGCGAATTCAAAAACCTGAGTTTGGATACCATAATGGGCCAGTAATATCGCACGAGACATTTATGTTTAGTAGGGTGTCACCTGGTACATATAATATGCAGGAAGCATTCTTTTCTGCACCAACGTCCCCACAGATGGGATGTGCTCGTTTTACATCAATGAATATTACCAATAATTTTAATGGAACTACAATCAAAGAATTGTCGACCGCTTTAATTCCCAGTAGTGATAATGTAATTACATGGACAGTTTCTACACGAGGTGTATTTGAAACATTCTCAGAGATGGAGATTAACCAGCTAATGTATTGTGAGATGGGCAGTTACAAACAAATTAAGATCAGGAATGAGCAAGATGTTTACTATATCCGTCTCGTGTCACTTCTTCACACCTTCATGCAAAACCGTACGTACACATCAGCAAAATATGGCGAAACAATAGACTGTGTTTCCGGAATAAGTAAATACGATCCGAATGTATACAATGGTGGGCTGTTTAAATTACGTGTACAAGTTGAAAATGAACTTTCAAATATCAGAAGCCCCAGAGCAGGAAACAATATTTTTGGAACGAATCCATTCACCAATTTGAAAATACTAGCATGTGGACAGCGGGGATATAGCCGATTGCCATTTCACGAACTACCAAATATATATGACGCGTATGTCTGGCTAAGTACACTAACAATTGTGGTTTTGCTCACAATTTTAATGTCAACCCTGACATGGAGTCGCGTACCCAAGGAAGGACATGGATTCCTGTTTTCGCTTATAAAGGCACTTTTGGAGCATGGTGACCTTTTCTCAAATCGTATACTGAAGAAGGACTCGATGCGTTGGCTGATTGGAGGATTTTATTTAAGCGCACTTGTACTCAGCAACGGGTATAAAAATACAAACGTGTACAACATGATAACTGCAAGGCAACCGCTTTTGTATAAAACGTTGGAGCAGCTCAGAGATAATTCGGTGGAATTGTACTCCAGAGTCTCCTACTTTGATTTTCTGTATCACAGACTATTTATACATAGACAATATTACAATCCGCCATATTATCAAAATCACAGCTATGTCGGGGATTACATCAGAATTGGATCTGAGGTAAACCAAAAATGTTTCAACGATAGATTGTGCCGCGTTGGGGATACAAATCTCCAGCGTCTCATGAATGCTTCCCGGTTACATCCAAAGGCTGTCCCTACGGCGGTAGATATTTCGGCAAATATGATACCAGCCTTATTTGGGATTCATATATCTAATGACCTTGGCACTAGAGTCGAAAAGACACTCAGGAATTATTACCAAGATAAAGAAAAGAGGTGGTTTCTGGACGACGTGAAAGCGTGCAACAAAACCGCAGTTGTCCTTCCAGAGTATATGTCCAAACAGTATGCAAAAGCGTTGGGAAATGCTGGCAAGAACCTTCTTTCTATTGGGGCTGAGGATTTTGGAGGAACCGATATTAAAATCGAGCTTCGGGGTCATGGGTCACCGTATTTCTCAAGGCGAGTACATTATATAAATGAAGCCCATTTGCTAAATTGGTTGACAGATTATTTCCGTGGGGAGCACAAAGTTCACAATGAGGAACAGCTCCCACCAACTGCTGCAAACATTCATGGAAACGTCCCATTAATATTTATATTGCTAGTGGGTGGGCTTGCAATTTCATCATTTACTTTTGTAATTGAGATACGGACGTCAATAGCTGTAATGATCCGAAAATACATAAAGCACTTTAAATTATATGTATCTACAATTGCTGCATTCACTAAATATGTTGTGAGTTCTAAACACAGAATAGTCATCCGATATGACAGGAAGAATCGCCAAATCAAAGCGACGATATAAATTAATCAATCAATCAAGACAATGCGAATGCGAATGCGATAAAACTGAATAGACAAGAAATATATTTGACCAATCGGGTTTTATAAAAATTACGAGCAGTCAACTTTATTACAATAAACTGTTTTACAAAACATGTAATTATGTTGTTATTTATGTACCACACAATTCGGGTAACATACCTATTCCTTGATTTCCTCACTAATTGAAGCAACTGTTTTCATAATATTTCCTTTTCCCTCCTCACACACTTCCTTCAGGTGAGTTTTTCCTTCCTCAGACAGCTTCTCATAGTCTTCAGCGGTTGCTGCCTTCAAATTTTGAAATACGTCGTAAACATCAAACGCAATATCCAAAACCTTGTTGCGAGTAAGCGTCTTGGTTTTTGCGGCTCCTTCCACTTCCAGAACCTTGTGTAGTGCTTTGGCCTCGTGTTCTTCAAGGATGGGCTTAACCTTGTGCCCAATGGCAGCGTTGTCCTTGAAAACGACCTTTTCAATCTGGGAGATGAGCATCTTGGTTTGACTTTGCCACATCGAGACTAAATCTTCAATCTTCTTCCAGTCAGTCTCGGCACTGACGGTTCCCTAAACAATTCGAGAATGAGATTCAATTTACTATATTTCAAGCACAGTAATCCAGAAATATTTCATTTCATACCAGAGTCACTACCAACACAGTTAGGATTGCACAGGTCTTCATGACGTCGTCGACAAATTAAGCAGGATACTAGAGAAATGCACGGTTTGTAGATTATTTGAATGCTCAAATGTTATACTTTGCAGCAGTCTGTGAAATAATGATTTGCTAAGAAGCTTGTACGTTTCCTTATATACTCGATGAACGACGACGTGACGATCTATCGACGGCTGCTATTATTCACGTAACCGATTATTCATTGGTTCAATTTTTTGGTATTCTCTTGTGTCATACATGCTGCAAGTAACGATCGTTTGTTCTTCCAGTAATATAATGTCATATCATTGTACATCAACGCAACGACGTCGCATAACTTATTTCCGGCAGACTAAGAGATTATTAAATCTATATGCGAGTATGATCGTTTGTTCCTTACCCGGATAAGATAGCATAATATTGTCGCTTTTACGAGCACAAACATCCTTTAAAATACATAAATAAACAATCATGGTATATCATGTCATGGTGATAGTCATAACAACCCAACAGCTCCGACAATATGTCCGCCCGATAAGAATCGGCAATGCTTGCATATCTGTCCCGAGTTCCCTGAATGTAAATATCGTTTTTGTCTGTGGCATAAACTGACTTTGAACATCCGCCCGCCCATTTGTATCAGTTGTGTGGCACATTTCTGCGTCATAGTTAGCATCATTCACCACAAATCTATAACTCAGTAATTAACTAGAACTTTACTTGTTGGCGTAAAAAATTTCCCATGTGACAAGTACATCAATTACTGTGAGAAGAAACACGAAAACATTTGTTAAGGCAGGAAGAATACTCTATCTTACAAGGTAAGTTCAGATTCCAGGCACAGAATTTAATTTTGTGATCAAATTGGAACTAATTCTAAAAGTGGACTATACTGGAAGCAAAAAATACGTTATTGGAGTACGTAATGGAAACACAAACATAGAAGCAAAATGATCCGCCATCATATATTTTGTCGGATCAATGGCTCAGCAATCAATTCCATACAAATTGTTCACCAAGCATTCAAGTAATTACGTTTATTAAAACTGATATTTCGGATAGCATTATATTTGGTGCGGACGGGAACTGATTGAGATCCACTTGAAAATATTTGGACATGTACTCATTTCTCTGATTATTTAAGTGCGCAATTTTATAAGCATCATTTTAATTTTTTCGTTCCTTCAAAACGTTTCTCTAAACGCTCGGTATCGTATTAGTTCAGTTTGAAGTTGTTTATTCAGTACGGCTCTGATGGTCAGTCATTACTAAGACATATCACTTGAATTCAAAACACCGCAAATTGCAGCAATCACCGTTGATAGTTAATGCCTTTTATGCACGATTTGTATATGCATTTTTGAAACACAACTTCTGTCCTGACTCGAAATGCGACAAAACAGATTACACTCGGTACACGCTGTTAGTCTACAAAATTTGTGGAAAGACGAGTATAAATCGCAAAAAGATTTTTATCGATATACGAATTCCTTCAAAAGGATGGCAACTCCATTGCTGTGGAAAGCATATCAATTCAATGAGAAAACATTCGGCAGTGTCATGTATCGTCACAAGTTATCAATTAGCGCAGCAAAGGAGCAGTTCTGCCTGGAACAGAATGCTGCCAAACTACTTCCATTGCGGCTTGCCTACGCCAACATTTTGATGATGACATTTCTCAGTTTGAACGTCATAAAAAGATTCATCACTGAGACCAACGGTCCATCATTTGCTCTTGTTCTATTCAATGTGCAGCTGGTCGCTATTTTTGTGATAATTCTCGGTTCCAACTATTTCATTGAGCGGGATGGCGAAACCCTTCTTGTGGAAGGCTGGGGCCTCTTCCTGTCATACGACAGAAGATTACGACGGGATAAAAGGATGATTGATTACTCTGCCACTTTGTCTCATTGGAAGCTATTAACTCAAGGTTAGTGTAGATACATTATAGTTTTATTTCTACTTGGAAAAACATCAACCGTTTAAAAATACATATATGTCGTTGCTTTAAGAAATCAAAAAGTTAATTCGAGGACAGGCGGATGCAGATGTCATGGGTTTGTTCATGCACGCCGTTATCATTCTCGAATTCACTGCCGGTCTCGCAATTGCAGGATTTTTGATTATTGCCAAATTTGATCCTGGATATGTTGCGTTTGGTGATTCATTTCTATCATCCAGTGGTTTAGTCTCGGCATTACTCCTAAGGTGCATTGTTACCCAATGGTGCTTCATGGAGGTCACACGTTCCATCACACAAATTCTCCTGCCAACAATTTCCGTTTTCAAAATTGTCATCAATTGCCTCCGAATTATAAATGGAACGTCTCTCAGAAACGCCCAACACATGAAGCTATACATCCAGCTTCAATGCATTGTTCAAATTATTACGGACCCGTTAAGAAAAATCGCAGCGGTGTATATGTCGGTCGGCCTCGTCTTGGGAGTTGTGGGGACGTGGATACTACTAAAAGGATGGGCAATATTTCCACAAGGAACTTATGTGACAATGTCAATGATAACGTTGGTAGTCTACATTGTAACCGGAGGAACAATCCCGCATATTGTGAGGTCAAACGAATTCAGCACCAGAATGCTCAAAGTCAACTGGCCAATCAATTTTTTGGAGCGCTGGAAATCAAGATCGATTAATGGTGCATTTTGTCTTGGATCCGGATATAATATTTGGTGCCGGGAAGTTCGGGCAAGAAGGCCAATTATATTTTACTATGGGTTGGCCGAATTTGACAGCGACACAAAAACCAACTATTATTACACCATATTTTCGAAAACTGTCGACGTAATTCTGATGACGTGAACTATACGCCAATGTCCTTATGTTTTTGGTGCAACGTATTATTTATGGTATTTATAGCAATCTATTGGTTTTAGCTTATTAAATTATGAATTATCTAAATAAGTTATAATCATAGGCTGCGGAACCGTGGGGGACGTGGGGGATATGTCCCCCACGGGAACATCCAAGGGGGGGATAATTGTATCGATATCCCCCACATTAATTTGTACAATACAAGTTGGAAAAAATAGGTTTTGTGATTTGTATTTATGTTGGCAATGCATCAAAACAATGCAATGCATGCGCTTGTATCAACTCGGGCAGATATTTGGCGGAAAGTGTTGTGGCAACAAAGGAAATGCAAACACAAGCATTCAGCCAGACTGCTTTTTCTTTTCTTCCTTCTCATTGCGTGATCACAGCTCAGCTGTATTGGGCGATGTTTGTTTACTCTTTCTCGATTTCATGAATGTGTGCAGTTTGCTCGCACACATATTTCATATCTTTTGAGGTTCTTCTGCCTGAATCACTATCGGTTTAATTTAATTATTTGTTTAGCCAGCAATTGTAAACAGACTGTTCGGATACTTGTGGTTAACAAATCGTTACATTAACTAACTGAATTAAAATACCAAAAAATTAGTTCATGTTTTCAATTGGCCAATCCGCCTCGTTTTTTTCGGACTAAATTATTGTATTCGTTTTCCATCCATTATATAATTGCAAGGAAGCTCCGGCAATGAAGCGTCAGAGCACAATTAGTAATTGGGTGAAAAGGAGTAAGATTAAGGAATCGGGGTCAGTTTTACTAAATACAGATATCCTCGGAAACCGACAGGGTGTGGAATCAGGATCAACAGTCATACGTGTAGGAGACGATGATGGAGCTGGAAAAGCGGAAGTAAGTCAATCGTCCTTGATTCCGGTAGCGGTTCTACCCGGAGCTCCAGAATTAGTGACCCGCGGCGCAGGTGCTACCGATGGAATCAGCAGCAAAGAAAATGATAAATTGGATTCCGTTGGTGCAACTGGAAGTGATGACACAGACCGACCGACACAATGTGAAGTTGATGAGTACCAAACTGAAGGTTTTAATCTTTTGTGACTCGCAAACTTCATATTAGAAATGTATCTGCTTTCCATGTGTAGACTAATGTTTTCATATTTTCCATATTATCAGGAGAGTCATCGGTCACTCATCTTTTTGGAATTCCTCAGGAGGCTTATCAGGATGTCAGTGACCTTCCTCCACCTCAAATATTGGAGACACGAGTACTCCATTTCCAGGCGAAATGGTACAAGGAGTTTCCCTGGCTTCATTACCAACCTACCAGCGAAGCTGTTTTCTGCTTTCTTTGCATCCATACAAGCAACAAGAAGCTTTTTTCTTGTGGCACCAAGCAGGAGCCTGCATTCCTTTCTATTGAATTCCGTAATTGGAAAAAAGCACGGGAAAGATTTCAAGTACATGAGACGGGAAATCAACATAAGGAGGCAATATGTAAACTTGCGCTGGAGAAAGGGAGCCCAATCGCGCCATGCCTTGATGAAGCAACTCAGAAGTCGCATGCGGATGCACGGAAGGCGCTCCAAGTTATTTGCTCGTCTCTGCGATATTTGAGTAGACAGGAAAAAATTATTGCGGAAATTAAATCATCAGGACCGTACAGCATTATTGTTGATGAGACAACTGATATTTCGACTAAGGAGCAAGTTAGCATCTCCGTGCGACATGTCAATAATGAGTTCATGCCCGAAGAAAGATACCTAGGCATGTATCTGACATCTTCAACGACAAGTTCATCATTGTTTCAAATCATCATGGACGTGCTGTGCCGTTTTGACATTTCAACCAATGAAATGTATGGACAGTGTTTTGACGGTGCTTCAAATATGTCAGGACGACACAATGGAGTCCGGGCAAAGATCCAGGAAATTCAGCCAAGGACCATATATGTGCAGTGTTTTAACCACAGTTTAAATCTTGCACTTCAGGCACTTGCAAGATGTATCCAGGTCAATTCCGCAGATTCGCGACACGTTAAGTTATTTAAATGACGTGACAACTATAATTGGCCGATCGCCGAAAAGGTAGAATGGCAAAATTGATTACTGTGATAAATGATTTCCTCTCTGATAACAACTGAAAACAACAAAAACATTTTACAATTATTATTATGGTATCAATCAACAGGTGAGCCAATTTTCAAGACATTTGTCGTGCAGAAGAAATACAGTCATCCCAAACCTTGAAGCCTCTTTGTCCAACGCGTTGGTGTATGAGAGTGGCCTGTATCAAGTCAGTTTTAGCAAATTACAATGCTGTCCTTATTGTATTGGAGGCTTTAGCTGAAAGTCAGGACAAATGCGCTACACAAGCTTCTGGACTGCACCTACATTTTGAAAAATCGTCCACATTTTGCCTCGTATGCATGTGTCTTGAAATATTTAATCTATGTGAGAAACTTAGCTTAATACTACAAAAGCAGGATTCCACTATCTCTGGATCAATTGAGGTGGCCAAGGTTGTCATTCAAGACCTTCTTTTTAAACGGGATTCAGGATTTGATACTATTTGGAAGAAAACTTCTGAAAAAACGAACGAGCTCGGGTTGACGGAGCAAGATCTGCCACGAACCAGACGAGTTCCAAAGAGATTTGAAACTAACTTGGAGAAAAGTGTACAGCCGAAATATCCTGAGGAATACTATTTGGATATTTTTCAACGCACAATTGACACGATCGTCGCAGAAATTAACAACCGTTTTAATCAGCCGGGCATTAGAGACTAGGAAAGAATGGAAAAAATGATTTTGGATCCCACAACAGTGTCTGCTGCAGATGTGTCTGATTTATGCTGGATTTGATGTCGACGAGTTACCAGCCCAACTGAAAACGTTCAAAAAGTTGAAGGTATTCCGGAACTTAAGCGACGGGGCCGAAGCATTTAGGAAATTACCCCGTGAAGCACAATACTTCATTCCAGGAGTCGGAAAACTTATCAAAGTCTTAACTGTCATCCCAGCGTCAACTGCAACCGCTGAAATATCTTTTCCTGCCCTTCGGCGCCTGAAGACTTACCTTCGATCCACAATGACGCAGAGAAGATTAAATCATCTTTCTGTTCTCCATGCATACCAAGAAGAATTAGATGAAGTTAACTTGCTAGAAATCATGAAGGAATTTGCTGAAAGGAATGAATTTCGTCTAAAACAGTTCGGTGCGTTGTAGCTTTATTTTTGTAATGTCTTTCCTTCAATAAAGTACATTTTAAAACAAACACACTTGACTGATGGCAATTGAAGCTTACATTTACCAAACACTAAACAATAATTTAATAAATGCAGTAATGAATTCAATATGAGACATAGATATGTTCTAAGTTATAAATTATGCTACACTAATTCTCACGATGCCCCATTTGCATACTACCTGGCGTATAGTCAATCCTGACCTTAATTCCGCATATTATGACACATACCGCATTTGACCTATCGTCAGTTTTGAAAATACACATTTGGGACATATCCCCCACAGATGAAATTAGGTTCCGCAGCCTCTGGTTATAATCATGTTTGTATAAACGGAAACATCATAAGCTACGTTCATTAAAAAATGTGCAATACGAATTCAGCCAATATTACAATACTACACACTAATTATTTGTAATACTGAAAGTAACCAAAATTCATAGGTGTGCGCAACACAATCATCATTAAAAACAAACTCAGCTCTACTGAAAATAAAATTTTGCAACTTAATCCAACAGCACTCCACATTTCTATTCGCGTCGGCAAGATGAAGCCGTCTACTGGCTTTGGGGACAACTGCATAAACTCTACTCTGGTTTGTTCGATATTCTTCTTCCTTAATGGAAATCCACCTTCTATCGACCTTCTAACATCGTTGAGCCAACTGTCCCCTACAGTGTTCCATATTCTCCAAGTATCCCGCATCTTCATATCTAATGCTTTATTAACCTCGACAGATTTGCAAACAATACCTTCACCAAGAACAAATTGTGATTTATCCCATATTTTGTTTTTGAAAAGATAACTTCCGGGACAGAAAAACATTGTCCTTGTTGAAACTAACTCCTCAAAATGTTGAGAAATGTTGCGGTGGTATGACTTCATCAAGGTATCATTATAGAAAAATAAATCCTCACCCTTCCCAAATGTCAGTCTATTCCTCCAAACCTTACCCCGCTCGTTTCCTAGGACGGCGTTAATGGAACTGTGTAATGTCATGGCAAACTTCTTCGATGCATGAAGTCGATAGCCCAAGTTAACTAAATTTGCAAAGGAAGGAAACTCTGTAATTTGCATCGAGTCTGCTGAAATATGTGCCTGCCATACTCCCCTGAATATTATGAGGGCAGTAAAATATGGAAATACAAGCTGTCTATTCCGAATTTTTGTCTTTGTTGGTTTGTAAAACATTGGCCAAACCAGGTCAAGTGCATCAACAATGTTTTCAGAAGTGATTACATAAAGCAAGTAACCGTAAACGGCAATTGTGAACAGCAGACATGCCCAAACGGTTTTGTTAATCACTGTAAAAATATCAAACACGAAAAACGAAAGATCTGAACTTCTCAAGCAGGCGCTCACCATCCATACTTTGTCATCACTGACCGCCACCAATCCTCTGGTTGCAGCAAATTCGTTAGGAAAGTGAAAGCTGAAATATTATTCGGAAATTGCCATTTTTGCGAAGCTACTGGCTTTGGTCATTTCTGACCGCGAGAGTGAGTTGCCGGATACTGGTACAAATGTTACGTTAAATCGACGCCAAAGTGGTACAAATATTGAAAATTCTCTCTCGCATTTATAATTACGGAAAGCATTGTAGTATTCCCTTCGATTGGATATATCGTCCGATAGACGCAGACAGTACGCTGTTGACGAAGGTGATTTGTTTTCAGTTGGTGGTAACACAATCAGCATATTCCGTCCATGCCCGTCCTTATTTATATTCCAAATTGTCAGCAACATATCATTGTGGTAATATTTAGGAAGGGGCTGCAAATATTCGGATTTCTGGTTACACGTGTAACAGAATGCCCATAATGCCGGTTCAGCTTCCGACATATTCATGAATACCAAAGGTGCGCTAATGGCTACGTCCGGGTTAGCGTATTTGTTGGTAATAATCACACTATATTCTATGGGCAGGAAGAATATTACATTTGACGACGTCCCAAATCCCGAGTTATGAATTGCCTCAAGGGATTCTTGTGCAGAGACAGTTGAGTCCAAGATGAATGCAGTGTATATTCGTCTCGGATGTTTGTTGAAGAACCGAAAATATTTTGACTTGAGTGTTAATCTGACATCGTCGTTTTCTATATCATCTTCCTTGCTGACTGCAAAATCTAGCTTATCCGTAGTGTATAATAACCAGGAGAGTAATAGATTCTTTGCATATTTTTGATCACTAATGAGTCCATCGGTAAAACGTTGAGGAATTTGGACGGTGTTGTTAATGGACTTTACAACTCCAACAAAGTAATGATCGTTTACAAAAAAGGGCAGGACGAATGCTGAGACTGATGCTACCCGAAATAAAACAAGTAAAGTGCATGCAAATGACATGATTTGGATATAAAACCACGATGAAATTTGAGAATTATTCTTTGCACCAAACTCTAATGTTTTAGCAGGTAATAAAGCATCTGTAATGTACATATCTCTACTAACTTTTTATGGACGAACATTTCCTACCGCGTTTGGACAGAGCTTTTATCGACCAATACGTTTCCTCTTGCCAAAGACAAATATATATTCGCAAAATATTGATGGTCATTTCCATAAATTTTAAATTTTAGTTCGTTGTTTTTGTGTAAAAATCAATAATCCTACTCTAACCCAAATTGATATAATGATATGGCTGGAGCAACAAAATGACATGCTGAATGTCCCGCAAAACTTGTAAGGGCGGTGTGATTACGGTTGGAGGATACGCTATCTCATGAAAGCCTTGAACTTTTCTTGCTCAGCTAAAGGTGTATTCTCAGTTAACACTCCGCAAACTGTTTAAACTGTGTTATCGAATCTCTAGGATTACCATTCCCAACATTATAATAAACCTAGTTTAAAGGGGGTATCAATTAGGCTGGATATATGGATACTAACATTTATCGAGGGCAAATGGTGAGTAGAGTTTTTCTGTAAACCGTAATCAACCCGCAATGACAGCCTAAGCCGAACCCAATATTGAGAGTGAAATCAGTAACTCCCTTTTCGATTTTTATGGGGTAATACGGCGTCTGATGGCAATCAGTGCACATCAGCACCTGTACACGGTAATACTTTGCTAAACGGTGAAATGATGTCATTCTTCTGCCTGTTGTTACCTGTAATTATGCACTAGTTTAAACGTATGGGAACAATATTTTATTCTGAATTTTTAATTGATGGTAATTACAACATCAGTATCTATTACAATTAAGTATGGTTAATGAGGAGAAAAGCTATTTTGAGTATGGAATTGAGGACCATAATTATATTTGCAGTATGAATATCACCAATATAGTTGTTTCTGAAAGATATTGCCCACATCTGGTTCTTCAACATTTCATTCTTCAACTTGCTGGAATTTATGTATTAATTGTTGGCCTTGCCTATTTTGTGTAAAGCAATGGCGACGTTTCTTTTGAGGCAGTATTTAATATTATTTTGCTTTCGAAGAGAAGGAATGGAAGCTGGATATGCAAGGACTTGACATTTTCTTCGTTATTGATTTAAGTTTGATGACTGAGGATACCTGCATAACGGCACGCCAATTACTAAATTACTAATTACCGATTACTAAGCATCACTCGGTAACTTCACGAGAGACAAGGGAAAACAAACCGCTCTGTCAGAAACGTGGCTGCATTGATGCGCACACGTTAATAACTGCGCCACAAGTTGGTCATCCGTTTCTATTTTACATTTCCGGAGGCAAATTGTTCATCAACCTGAACATATTTTATTGCTATGTTAAATCCGTCACGTTGGTGTATTTGTCCATACATAAATTGCGGTGTGATAGCAATGATGAACTAAATGACCCCAGAACTCATTCCGAGAGTTAAGTAATACATGGCTAATATTTCGCATTACTTGCAAACTAGCAATTTTATATTTATTATTTCTCAATGAATCGTGCAATACGCTTTCATTTAGACAACTGACACCTTAGGGAACATATTCATTCTTTGATTTCATCACTAATTGAAGCAACGGTTTTCTGAACACTTGCCTTGCCCTCGTCACATACTTCTTTCACGTGAGTTCTTGCTCCTTCAGAAAGCTGCTTATAGTCTTCAGCGGTAGCTGATTTCAAGTTTTGAAATATGTCGTGAACATCCAACGCAAGTTCAATAAGTTTGCTCCGAGTAAGCGTCTTGCTCTTTGCGGCCCCTTCCACTTCCAGAATTTTGTGTAGAACCTTGGCCTCGTGTTCGTCAATGATGGGCTTCACCTTGTGTCCAATGGCCGCGTTGTCCATGAAAACAACTTTTTCTATCTGGCTGATGATCATCTTGGTTTGACTTTGCCACTTGGACACTAGCTCCTCGACCTTCTTCCAGTCAGTTTCGGCACTGACGGTTCCCTGAAATTTGGCACACGTGAATGAATTAATCAAGCCTCAAAAGAGACTGAACAATGATTTCGTTTCTTACCATAACCACTAGCAACACGGTTACGAATTCACAGGATTTCATAGCGTCGTCTATCAAGTTACACAGGATACAATGAAATGCACAGGTAGTAGCGTTTTGAGAAACTTCTCAACAGTTTTACTTTGCACCAGCTTCATATGCAATGATGCTCCAGCGTGCTTTAACGTATCCTTATATATTCGATGCACAACGACGTGATGAACAGTCAGCGGAGGCTATTGTTCGCGTAACCGACTATTCTTTGGCCGGATGTTTTTGCCTTGTTTGCGTCATATATCCTACTCGTAACGATCGTTTCCTCTTCCATTAATAAAATATTTGACGACTCCAGAGCAGCGAATCGACGTCATATTTATTATTTCATGCATGCATACAGACTCATCAATCTACGTGTACGATCGCGAATTGTTTAGCGTTCGCCGGATAAGATGACAATAATTTTCACATTATCTAAACCCAAACATCCACTCAATCGAGAGAATACCTCTGACTCAGAAGGAGTCACTTGTCCGTCTATAGCAAACATTATTATGTATACAAAATAATGTATTGTATTATGTTAAGTGTAAACTTGGATAACCTCCAACAACACATCCGCCCGAGCAGAATCCGGTATTTACATCGAGGAAAAAATAATACGTCGTTTTGCGAACGGCGCGACAAAGGCGTCGGATCAATTATTTGAGTATTTGTTTGGGTTATAATTATCAACATGAAGTTGATCAGGTAATATCAATAGGTAATATTAGTTGCTTGCGTAACATCTACATCATTATGAATTTGATGTCTTTGTTTTTGTCACAATGGAAAGTCACATATCCGTCTCTAAATGATGATCGCATAATGCCGAACATAATTTGAACAGCTTATGTGTACGATGTTTGTATATATGGATGTTCAGCGGTTACAAATAGCTTTATCATACACGTAATTACGATCCTGAGAAAGCAATAAGCGCATTTACAGAGTATCCACAAATATTTTCAAAATAGCCAGTTTTGAACTCTTTCGTGAGTTTAGCAATGCTACCACAATGCAGGCAAATTGGTCTCTGCGCTTTCATCATCCTTTTCCAGACACGTAGTTCATGCTTTCCGTATACGAAAATACTGCGTTTCCATTTGGCCAGCATTTCTCTACTCTTCTCATGAAAATCAGCTACAACTGGCATAGTCTCCCATACTACAATTAAATCTATTGCTGCTACATTAAGCACGCACACATTAGTCAAGGCAGGGAGGATACTCCATCCAACAAGACAAGTGCATATTCCAAACACAGTGATGATAAATCCTAATGTAATCAAGCAACAAGCGGCCATTTCAAGTGGCTCACTGCCATTCTGATGAATTATGTGCAACTGAGCAAACAGGTTCAGTGCCTTTGTAAACCTGAAGGGAATTGGAATTTTGCCAATTATTGTAACGCATTTCAAGTATAGTTGAGAAAGCATTACGGATGGTAGGAAGAAATAAAACAACATTCTAGAAACTTCCATCGATGTCCATTCGCACATAGTATATCGAAATATCAAAGCCAAGGTGTCAAACGTACTGTATGACCTAGTGGACTGAATGGATGTAGAGTTCCCAAAATACAATTCAATCAATTGGTATGCAGGGTCCAAATTTGTGTATACTCCAACAATTCCACATATATGTCCAGTTAACACAAGGCCGGCAGCGAGAATATTAAGAAATATTCCTGGAGCATCTGCGACATTTCCAGTTGATGTGAAGGTGCGGATTTCTTTAAAGAATGCACACGTATTTATTCCACACTCAATACGAACTTGATAAGTACTGACTATCTTTCACGCGAGTAGCTTACCTTGAATTAGGAAATTCCGCTGTGGTCGCTTGGCGCCGGACGATATATGTTCATTGTCATTTAAAATCTTTTCAAACAATAGTAGATGATTACACAGTTGGGAAAAGAGTTGATGTGGATACGAATACATTATTGCGGTGAGAGCCATGCAAAGAGTAATCAGTCCACCAATTACCATAGCGATGATCAAGTTGGACGTTTGAACGGTTTCAGAGCCACCGTGAAAGTGTACAATGATTTGAAAGAGAAACATATATTTCATGCAAGACAGAACCAAGAGGGAGAGGTAGAATCTGAATGGTTTCTTGTAGGCGGGGTTCACTACAAATTTACGATGTACATGGTCAATGGAAATGATATGGGGAAAGTAGATGGACCTGGTATAAAATAAATTTCCAAACTTGATAGCTTGCCACGTTAGCGGAGTAGTCATTTTTATTGGGATTCAGAGCATGACATGAAAAATGGAGGTACTGGATTTTTGTAAAGAACAACAGCAAGTTAGTACTAGCTTACCTCTCAGCGATGTATTACGTTCTTGGCTGGGAAGTTTTGAAAGCATAATTTAAAGTAGTATAAATAGTTGAATAATTTTGCACGTCGGAATCAATTTGCAGATTGAATCAACTTGAACCGTTTGGCACTTATTATCCCCATTAATAGAACATTTGCTATCATCAAGGCTAAAAACAATTTCGTTTCGTACAAAACTCTTGACATGTGTGCTCAACTTTCTGAACTACTGCGATGTAACCTTTCATCGTCAAGGTGGAATCAATGACAATGACGTCAATCATATCATTTGTTTGTCAAACACACGACGACGGTTATGCTTCCATGGATATATGAATTCAAAATAATGAGCAACAAATAACATAATGAGACCAATCTCAAAATTCAAGCTATATGTATTTTGCCTTATTAATCAATAGTGCATTTATAAAATGATTACCATAGTTACGATAAAGTTGGTCATACTGTTTTGGAATTCATAACATTTCCGAACGATTCTTCTGTTCAAATTGGTGGGTGTGTTGACATTATTTTAATACATAATTACGGTAATGGAAAATTATTACGGATTCATTTAGTGTATTGTATTGTATTGTATTTATTACAACTCTTTCAGGCATCAGCCTATAGAGCATCATTTCAGATTATAATAATAACATTGATAGTTTTTACATTTGCACATTCATTTTGACATGGACTTTTGACATAACTTTGAGTTCCGTCTTACTTGTTGTAACATATCGTATTACAAAAACAATTAGCATCACAATATATAATATTATTCTGGCTACATGACTCGTGAAAAATGTAGGCTACTTAAAAGTATGATAACAAAATCTTATAACATCTCTTCATTATAGCATATCATCAATAACATTTTTATCGTTTGTATGCTTCACGCTTAACCAGCTAAAAAGTGTGTACAGAAGTACACAACAGTTTTACTCTTACAAACTAATTCGCTTGAAACACATTGCACACAGCATTGGGTAAAAATGGGCAGCATCCACTCTTCATTTTATGGTTAGTGGGAGAATCTGCTGACAGTAACAATTTCCATCCAACACATCCTGTCCTTCATTCCAAGCTCTAATGACCGCATTCATTTCTGCTTTTAACTTCTTGACGAATTTGTTAGGTAGTGGCCGTCCGAATTTTTCAGGGAGGCGTTTCCAGTTCAATTGCATAATCTTTTCACATATGCATGAACATTCCTTAAGTCTCTCCGAATTTTGCGTCCCAATTAGGTACGAAAGTTCCCTCATATCGTCCTCGGCAAAACCATACTGCTCCCCTATTTCGCTTATCCGATTAATTTTCTCCTTTATTTCCTGGGACTCCCAGAACCAATGGTCATCCTCCATGTTTTTGGCAATGTCCTCTTTGTCCCGAGTTCCTTCCACATCGGTGGTTTGAACCTCAAAAGAATTCCGCCGCTTCGCCCCTGGTATTTCCTCCGGATCTGGCGACGCCTCTTTATTTGATAGACTATGCTTTCTCCTTTCACGCTCAACAACTGGCACGTCATCAGTAATTGACACTTTTTCAGGAAAATCTTTTAACTTGTGACGGTTTTTAAAGATAATTCGTCTGTCACTTTTTGAAGACAACGTAACGACTGCCACTGCATGCGTGGACTTTTTTAAAACTTGCACATTTTCAACGTGTACATTAACTTGCAACGCTGTTTCGAAGAAACTATTAACAATTTCGGTTGCTTCAGTTTTGCTGACTCCCTTCAGTTTTTTCAATCCATGTATGACAATGTTATTGGCACAATGTGGCATTTTTTTATTTGCCCGCTCGATAACCGCACTGTTTTCCCGTTCACATGGCTTATATTTCGATTGTTTTAACTGTAATTCATGGCCAATTAGTTTATTTAAGCACGTGTCCACCTCACTTTTAATGACCAACAGATTGCTCTTAAACAGATTTAAGATTTCAAACTGGTTTTCAGTTAATGTATCGCAAGTATTTTTAACGCACGATAAAAAATCTGATATGTTTGACTGGCACAAAAAAGTAAAACTTTTATGCGCTTTACCGTCATGCACTTCTGATGCTAGCAGAAACTGACTCATGTTTTTGCTAAAGTAATCTGTGCAATAACTCTATACTAGGTGACAGCTAATACTTATTGCTGATTTAATCACTCAGGACATTAAATCTCAGAGATGCTTCTCTCGTGACAGCTCAGACGGATTAGTGATTTATAAGAATATTCGGAATCATTTTGACGGAGTCTAACATCTGACAACTATAATCCGCTAATTTGTTGTACAGCTTAAGACACTAGCGCATTTACTTTTAGTAATTGCATCTGATATTTCGACATGCTTGAATATGTTCCACCATTTACCTTCGGGTTACAACCAATATCCTCATGGTCCCTTTGGATACTCCACGAAAATAGTTGAGTACGCTCACCCTCCCAACAACAAACTGCATTCCATACGACAACAAAATGGGTCTGCAAGACCGTACAAACCTTTTCATCGACTTACTTTCCTTCAATCTTCCGCCCCAATCATGCACCTTCCAAGAAAAGAGAACTATACTCCCCCGAGCACAAAACGCCCTACCCATCTCTACCCATGATACCTACCTCTACCCATGAGACCGCCCTACCCATGATAACCGACCAAACCCCCATAACTATACATGTCCCCAGTGACATTGCTGACAATCCTGAGATATGCAAATCCTTCCAATATCTAGCCTACACAAAATGTAGGTATATTGCTGATATCATGAAGGTAGCATTACATAGTACAAGGAAAATACCCATTATGTTCATGATACTCTGATGGAGAAGCTGGAAGGATCTGAATACATGTCTAATATGCCATTGGGTTCTTAACTTTGTTTCGGTAATACACGATACCCTACCTAGTCGAAGTTCCTTGGTAAAGAATATCGTGAAATAAATTAGATAAACCATACCAGTGCTTCCAGTGGAAGCCTTCCACAGATTGCGATATTGTTCATACATACAGTTAAGATATAGCCATGTGATACTATGATGAATAACTTTGCCGGAAATCCGACATATTCTTCTGGGATTAATGCACCAATTGTTAGGGCTCCTCTTGGGAAGCAAGTAATAAATAATAGGAGAAAAACATACAGGCAGAACGTGCTGATGAGGAACCCCGCAATCCCAATTTCCACAAATTTGCTGATCTTGGACGTCCTCGGATTGAACGGTGGCATATATGTTCCTTAAAATCAAAGCGGTAACATTTAGGTAATTTATAACACGTCATACAAATAAAATGTTGAAGCTTACTGTGAAGATGGTGAAAAATGCAAGAGTTCCATTTACAGCACAAATTGCTTCGCTATCAAAAAAGGTAGGTATGCCGTAGATAACAAAGACGAGGAAGAATGCGAGGAAGAAGGCTACGGAAATGTGAAAATCGTCGGTGTCATTTTCTTTCCACATCTGTTGAATCAGACCACATCTCAATATTGTACACGTAAGTAGTAGGAGAAAGTTTCCAGTAACTCGGACGTGTACATCGGGATGGTACACGAATATGCGGCGACGTTTCTCAAAACGGGCCGCATTTCCATTAATAGTTGCCCCAACTATGAAGGGAATAGCGACTATGTTTTCAAGGCAAGCACTGAGTCCTCCGAAATAATGTAGCTGAAAAATGAATGTTAAGAAGCAACCGCGCGACTGGCAGCTCACATGGGTTATACAATTTACTTATTTTTGAACTTCCAATGGTTATATATGTCTGTAATGATGTGCTCACAGTTAAATTAACTGGAAAGATATTAATAAACTCAGTTATATACATTGCTTGAGTCTATCTTATGAAAAAAAATTGTGTAAGCTAATATATGTTCACCGTTGAAATTATTAATTCAGTAGTGGCTTCATGAAGGAATTGAAAATTGCAATTACGTATTTTATTTTTAATACGAATCGTTGATTCTGTAATCCATTCGCTTTTATACTACTTATGAACTACATATATTGATATATATATAGATACAAGCATTAACTATTAACTAAAGACTTATACATTTGGTATGTAATGTGGACGTCATGGAAAATGTGATTACCTAACCATTATGGAATAAAGTATTAAAAATACAATTTAATGTCATAGGACATAATTGAGTGCTTTTTAGCACAACGTTGACCTGAATCGCGCGTTTGGCACTGTGGTACAATTAAGGCAAAGAAGGAGATTAAAACAAACCATAATTCGATATTATTTTCGTTTCGACGTTCTTATTATAAATATGACACGCGGAAATTCATAGGACTTTTTTTGCAATTTTGTAGCTTTTTTTTCATTTCCGTCGCGGCAAACATTTCCATTTGCGAGCAACAAAATTTTGTTTCAAATTTCTATCAATTTAGTAGCAACAGTATTGTAATTGTGTACTCTAAAATCTTTGAATAAAAGTTTGCCTTGGTTTGTCTTTCAAACGTCGCAATGCCGTAATAAAACGAAATAGGCTTTTGAGCTTGTAGACATAATCTCCACGATTCTAAAGCATATCTAGTTGACAATCTGCGCCCACCACTGCCAGAGACATCAGATGTTAGCTTCCTAATCCATTCATATTTTACCAACCAATTACTAAACTGGTTACATTTGCTTGCAAGCGGGAGACTTTGAGAAATTACTGTATAAATAACAAAAAGGATAGCTGCAGTAATAATGTTGACATCCAACGGGAGCATGAAAACACCTTTCACAAGAATTATGTTGCATGTTACCGCGATAGTGAATCCGAAACACATTAATGTTGCAGCCATACATCTCACAGAGGCGTCACAAAGTTGGGAAATGTAGCGCAGCTGTACATACCATATCATCGACTTTGTTTCGGAATACATTTTAGAAATTCTGACCAAGCAGTCGTTGTAAATATTGAATATTAACATTGACTGCAGCAACGTTATGCTCAAGCTTCGAGCGCCTTCAAGGGTACACCACTGTACTAGAATGTATCGTCCTGCAAGTTCCACCAGGGTCCATGGAAACTGAAGATCAAGACGTTTGGTTAATGGATGCATGGGATCTAGTTCTCTCCAAATCCATATCGGAGCCATGGTTACCCCGGCCAGGAACAGAATAATTACTAGTCCGGTCATTAATATCCCAGGAATATCAACTTCTGATACATTTGATTTTGTTAGCTTTTTGATTTCTGCAAAATGGTACAAAACACGTATACACTTTATACAAATAATATCACACATAATGATTACTTTCTTCATAGCAAATGTTCTTGCTTACCTCGATGAAACAAGTACTTCAGTCCAAGACGTTTCTCCATGTGAATGACTGATGATTCATGAACGCCACGGATACTTCTGTTGAATGCAAATAGATGGGACAAACTTTCAATGAACTCATCCTGATAAGCTGTCACAATGCCGCTGATGACCATTCGAAGCGGAACAATGACTACAAGTCCGACATTTAGTAGTACAATATGTAATGGTAGACATCTTGCTTCAAAGAGCAGAAGATAAATTGAGCAGCATAATATCGTCCCAAATGCAAGAAATGATAAATAAAATGGGATGAGCTTCCGTTTGTTCAGCACGGGAACAAAACTTTCTTTCTCAGTGTCCAGGGATAAGACGTATGGATACAGAATATGTCGATATAGCTTCTCGTTTAGCACACATGCCTTCCAGATAAGTGCTGTGGTCATTTCGATACAGCAGTATTCACGCGATGTTGCCACTGGACGGACGTAGACGTTTAAATTGAAAATAATTCTGCTCGAAAAACTGTTCGGTGATACGTTATAAATCTATACATATGGAATGGTTTTCCTTGCAATACATGCTTCACTTTGCCAGCCGACATTCGATTGTCCTTGCAAAAAACTTAATTGCATATATCCCTTTAAATAGGCTCCCAAGCAGGATGCATTGGATGTTATAATAATTGAGTATGGAAAATTTTTGACTAGTTTCCTTTTCATTTTCTATCCTCATGCAAAAGTTTGGAAATTAGAAATTGTAGAAATTAATGGTGCACAGTTGGCTAAACCAATATTACATAAGTCGCTAAATAACAAGTCTCCTGAGTTCGCTTCAGGAAACACGACATTTAATACAGGAAAGGAAAGTAAATATGTGGAAATAGGAGGCCACGTTGTATACGTTTTTTCATATTAATATGTAACGTCCATATAAGTATGATCTTACTGGTTGTAAATTACAAAACTGCTTGTAAAACCTGTTATTTACCAGAAATATACCTAAATTACACGGATGTTGTAAATACGGATCATTTATAACGGTTTTCATTTCATATTCGCTGGGACGACGACACTCCCATTTTTATATACAGTGTTGGCCAACGAAAATTTAATTTGAATGCGACAAAATCAATGCAAAAACTACGCCAAAAATGTTAATTCAGTTTGCGGTGTTATGTTGCTCTAAATATGCCCATTTGATCAATGATAGAGAATCATTGCACCAGAAAACTGTTTGAATTAACACCACAAATGGAAAATCAGTGATATGTGCACTCCCAGTTTTCACTGCATTCGTGAATGTAGGAGCATGTACGTATATAAAAAGCCGCTGCAGAAAACGGGCCTTCAAGTTCCCATCTTGTCATGATCACTGTTCCATATGTAAGGCATGAAGTATGTAACGCAACATGTTGTTCCGATGGGACTGGCGACCCCAGGAGTTGCGCTGGTGTTATGACGAAGGTGGAAAGGATGCTTGCCACTGGCATGTTGATTTTGGCAAATTTATTATTATTACAAAGAATAAACAGACGCTTCCTGAAACAAGAAAAGAACTTATATACCTAATACTGCTGTAGGACTCCCACAGATGACACGCAAAATGATTACAATTAATTTAAGAGTAGTAATATGGTAATAGTGTACTCCAGTATGTTGGAGTAAAAGTTTGTCTGTCTTTCAAACACTGCAATACCGTAATAAAACGAAATTGGTGTTTGAGCCCTTACACACATCCTCCATAGTTTCAATGTATATCTTGTCACAAGACTACGCCTACCACTGCGAGAACCATCAGAGATAAGTTTCCCTATCCACCCATATTTTAGCAACCTATTACTTGACTCGTTACATGTGATGGCCAGTGGTAGACTTTGAGAAATTACACTGTAGGTCACAAATAGAATATCAACTGTTAAAATGTTTATGTCGACAGGGAGAATATAAACACCCTTTACGAGAATTATATTACATGTTACTGCGATCGAAAACCCAAAAAACATTAATGTCGCAGCCATACATCTCACTGCATCTTCACCGGTTTGCGAAATGTAGCGGAGCTGGATGTACCATTGCATCGAAGGAGCACCGGGATGCATTTTAGAAATTCGAACCAAGCAGTCATTGTAAATATTAAATATCAACATGGATTGTAGTAATGTAATGCTTAAGCCTCGGGCGCCTTCAAGAGTACACCACTGTGCCAAAACACACCTTCCTGCAAGTTCCATCAGTGTCCATTGGTAAAGAAAATTAAGGCGTTTAGTAATTTGATGCATGGGATCTAATTGTCTCCATATCCACATTGGAGCCATGATTATCCCGGCGAGGAACAGAGTTATTACCAGCCCGGTCATCAGCAAGCCGAGAATATCCACCTCTTCATCATTAGCCTTTCTTGTAAACTTTTTGAGTTGTTTAAGAAATTGCAATACAATTGTCACTTACAAAATGCAATTCCAAATAACGATTATATTTATTTAATGCCATACCTCGATGCAGTAAATTTTTTATCCCAAGCCGTTTCTCCAGTTGATTATCCGATGAACACCGCGGATGCTTCTGTTGTAAGCAAACAGATGGAATAATGTTTCAATGAACTCATATTCATAAGCAATGACGATGCCACCGATAACCAGACGAAATGGAATGATAAGAACAAGTCCAACATTTAGTAATTTAATATGAAGTGGCAGAGATCCTGCATCTATCACCAGAAGATAAACTGAACAGCACAATATCGTCCCAAATGCAAGAAAGGATAAGTAAAATGGGATTAGCTTCCATTTGCTCAGAACTGGAACAAACGCTTCTTGGTCGGTATCCAAGTAATGGACGTATGGGTACAGAATGTTTTTGTAAAGCTTTTTGTTTAGATCGCACGCTTTCCAGATAAGAGCCGTGGTCATTTTGATTTAGTGGCGTGTTCAGGATGTGGTCGAAAGATTCACACAATTTGCAAAGTAACGTGAAGTCAAAAATATGTTTCTCACAATTAGATACAGTTGTGGGTAATGTATGATGGCAAAATATGCAAAGGATAGATCGCGGCATCACGGTGTTGTGATTTTATTATGTAGTATTGCAGATGCACCCGTGTACTGGATGACATTCGACTATCCTTGCAAAAACCATAATTGCATTCCTCTCTTTAAATAAATTCTCCAACCAGAATGTACCCGACGTAATGGTGTTTGGTTACGCAAAATTAACTTTTTAATAGTTTCGAACGACAAAATCAACATGCATGCATTCATATGTCTGGAAATTTACAACTGCAGAAATCAATGTAGCACCAACTACTAATACACAATTGACAAATTACATGCCTATTAACATTTGTCGCTGTCCGGGAATGTAAATTACACGGGATTTGTAGTTTCGAGCAATTTATGATGGGCCGAATTTTAGATTGGCTTGAGCATTTTTCCTATGTGCGACATGATTGCACATTAGAAATTACGGTAATTATTTAAAAAATTGTAAAAAAAATTGCTAAAGCACAAATTGTGATACGGCCAAGTGGTGCAATATGATTCTGTAAGTGGTGACACGACATCATAAAGAATTGTGACTGCATAATATGCGATCAATTACTAACTTCAGGACATGTTGGTTGTTGTCTTTTAAGTTTATTTGAATGGTTACGCGGTACCCGACCCAACTCACACACACATAGTTTGATAATAACATGAGTTTTTCAAGTGATATGCTAGATTGAAGCAAGATACAGTGGAGCGTTTCGTGAATCATCCTAGCTACATGCCGTATGGTATTGTGAATTTTGATTGAAACAAACCATTCTATCCTTCCGATAATTGGAGCATTCAATTTCGATTACTTTATTGGAACAAACGAGAACGACATTCCACGTGTGAAAGTTTCCGAGCCATTCGTCCCCAACGAGTTTTCTCAACCAACCAGTATTCCTTCTTCAGGATTCGCTCAATAAACCACAATAAACACAACGGTGACAGGATGGTGACCCATTGTCCATGGTTGTGTTTCCAGCCATGTCCTGCTTACGTCCCAGTGCCGTACGTTGCAGATAGCGACTGCAATGTTACCTGTTGGATGGAATGAATTAGTGACTCGATGATGTTATTATGGGTGAAGGTGGAAAGGTTACTTGTCAACGGGATTCCTGTGTTCCTATGACCTGCAAAACTGGAGCCAACAAATTCATTTGCGGTTGAGGTGGAACGCTCCAAGAGATTACACGGAAATTGCGTACTTTACGGAATGGATCAACGACGTAATCAGTACATCCTAAGAAAAGATTAAACATTTAACACTGCGACCGCTTTCTCCAGTTTCTAAATGTATCATACAAGGACTTCACAATAGCGTAAATTGCATGGAACTAAATAGAAACCATTTGCAAATTTAGTAAACAGGATGTCCTGGATGGGATAATATGTACTTTAGCTAATTGGGTTGAAGTAAATATACACCTTTTCACGAATTAATTCACCGCCAACCGCTTGAAGGACAGGTAATTTTAATGTGTTCCACAAAGACCGTCTTGTCACTTGGCCAGTGGCAGTGAGCATTATTCAATTTATTGGAAGCTTCGTTAACATATCTCATGGGCCACACGAGTTTTTGAAGCTTGGATCAAGCGAAAGAAAAAAAAGAAACTGACAAATAAATTGTTAAGATTTCTACATACTTAGTTTACAAGTTTCACTAGCGTATGATCACTCAATTATTATGATGCAGGCTATTCCTGGAACTTGTAGCCAAGCAAATACTGGATTCGTTAAAAGAGTGCATTTCATTAATGTGACGTTTAACGGATATTTTGGAAAGCTATAATTACAGGGTAAGAACTAATTGAAAAGCTCGGGTGAGATAACGAGCAGCATATTTGCATAATACTTTGTCTTGATTAGTGTGATTGTTGCCAATCGTGATTGTGTACAGTTTATATAGACATGGTATATTTACGTGACTATTAGTAACATTTGGTTAAATTGTTTCTTGGTAATTTTCCCCATCAATTGGTAAATTGATTATCATAACCCAGCAAGCGAAGCTTACATCATATGAGCAAATAGCCCAAATACATAAATCGGATGTAGCGCAGGAGCTAATGACGCAAATGATGATTGCCATCAGTTTAGTAGCAATAATATTGTAATAGTGTACTCTAATATGTTGGAGTAAAAATTTGATTTTGTCTCTCTTTCAAACACTGCAACTCCGTAGTGAAAGCAAATGGGTTTTTGTGCATGTACACATGCTCTCCACATTTTCAACGTATATCTTGTTACAAGTCTACGTCTACCACTACCAGAGCCATCAGAAATAAGTTTCCGTTTCCATCCATATTTTAGCAACCAATTACTAAACTCGTTACATTTGATCGCAAGTGGTAGGCTTTGAGAAATTACAGCGTAAATTACAAACAGAGCCGCTGTCGTTAACACGTTGACATCCACAGGGAGAATGTAAACACCTTTCACAAGAATTATGTTGCATGTGACGGCAATAGTAAACCCGAAAAACATCAACGTCGCAGCCATACACCTCACGGAATCTGCACCAGTTTGCGAAATGTAGCGTAGCTGAATGTACCACGTCATTGAATGTGTTCCAGGATGCATTTTTGATATCCGAACGAGGCAGTCATTGTAAATGTTGAAAATTAGCATTGACTGTAGTAAACTTATGCTTAAACTCCGCGCACCTTCCAGAGTACACCATTGTGCTAGAATAAGTCGTACTGCAAGCTCAACTAGGGTCCATGGAAACTGAAAATTAAATTGTTTAATTAGTTGATGCATGGGATCTAGTTGTCTCCAAACCCACACGGGAGCCATGGTGACGCCGGCCAAGAACATAATAATTACAAGTCCAGTCATTAGTATACCAGGAATATCAACCCTGTCACCATTACGTTTCGAAGAAAACTTCTTGAGTTCTGTAAATATTTTAATACGGTTGTCATTGGTAAACATTAGTCAAATATAATTATTATTGAAATTATTTGAAATTCCATGTCATACCGCTGTGGAGTAAATACATGAGTCCAAGTCGTTTCTCCGACTGCATGATGGATGACTCATGAACACCACGGATACTTCTGCTGTATTTAAACAGATGGAACAGGCTTTCAATGAACTCATCCTGATAAGTTGTGACGATGCCACTGATTGCCATGCGAAATGGAATGATAAAAACCAGCGCAACATTTAGTAATACAATGTGTAGTGGAAGAGATGTAGCTTGAAACATGAGTAGATAAACTGAACAGAATAATATTGTCACAAATGCAAGAAATGATAAGTAAAATGGGATTAGCTTCCATTTATTAATGACGGGAACAAACGTTTCTTTCTCCGTATCCAAAGATAGGACGTACGGGTACAGATTATATTTGTAAAGCTTTTCGTTTAGCTCGCAGGCCTTCCAGATAAGTGCCGTGGTCATTTTGATATTACAGTTAGCGTAAGATCTCGTCGAAAATCTTGTAAGATGTGTGGAATCAAAATACTCAACGGATAGGTAGCAGAACCATGGTGAAGTGATAGCGCTGCACACCAGCATATATACATAAGCTTAGTGCATGTCGTTCAAATATCCTTGCAAACACATAATTGCATTCGTGTTTAATCAGTTTTACAAGCAGGATATGCTGGACATATTAATGTTTGGTTACGCAAAAATAACTTTTAGTAATTTCGAACGACAAGCTTTAGGTGAGCATATGTTTGGAAATTTGTAGCCGCAGAAATTAATGTGATACACTAGCCTGAAAAACTATTGCACAATTGAAAAAAATACATGCGTTCCGAATACATATTAGGAAACACGACATTTAATACTGGAATTGGAACACATGAAAATGAAATTGTATGATGTATGTAATGTATAATTCGTGCAACCTCCATATTATTTCCTGCTCGTTGAAAATTAAATCACTAAAAGTTATTATTGTCGGACGGTCTTGACGGGCTTTGTAACTGCGAGTAAATAATTTATAATGGTCTACATTTTGCCCTGATTAGTTGTATATGAAACTGGTTGAATATTGAAACTTGCTCACATAACCTGACGAAATTTTTAAAATTGTACTAAAGCACAAATTGTGAGGCACACAAGTTGTTATGAATAATGCCGTCCGAACTTACATAAGTACGACATCATCAAAAGTGATTACTGCAGAATATGCGATATCTTTTTCAGAACATGCGTTTTGTTGTTTTCATACGTTTATTTGCATGTTTACACGCTGCCACGACCCAGCTCACGAAAAAATAATTGGAGTTTGTTTTAAAGCTATCTACTTGTTGTTGTTGGGACGGCTTATCGGTTATCAGAAATACAACAAGCATCGTCTACATGCCATAACATGCAGACAATTACATAAACATATTACGTGAGTCAGAGCGTTATCAGAAACTGCATGAGCTGGTGTGTTAATCGAGGTAATTGGCTTGCATATTAATTGATCGCAGAGTTCGTGAACTGAACCTCATATCAGTCATCTCTTGATAATTTCCGCTGCAGGACAAAATGCGACCTATGGAATGATTAATGTTTTCTTTTATTCCGGTTTAAAGCAAGTTTGCTATGCACCTTTGCTATGGAAGGTCAATGATTTCCTGGTACAAATATTTACAAACATCCGTTCCTGCTCACATGCAGCAACATTTTCCAAACAAAATAATGTCTCGATCAATTAGTAGGGTTCAAACTTGTATTTGTTTTCAATACGAACGGTCATGTGAAAAATATTTACGCAATTTTCAGTCTCAATATTCATATAAATACGGCAAAATGTCATTCGTTAAACTCATAAGCCACTTTCCATTAAGCCGAAAAGGTACAAATATACTTAAACTTGAAAGCAGAAATTCATCAGCGTTTTCGTTTTCAATATCACCGCAAAATGGCCAGTCAAGTAATTACCATAATTGCTGCTGTCTTAACAATTACTGCAGGTAAGCACCTAATAAATTCTTACAAACTGAAGAAATTAAGTAGTTAGGAAGGATTTTTGAAAATATACTAAATTATTGTTCTAGCCCTTCCCCATCGAGATGCGTCAACTCTAATTGTTGGCGGCGAAGAAGCCAAAAAGGGAGAATTCCCATTCATGATTGACATCAGGAGAGCAGCTCACAGTTGTGGAGCTAACCTGGTCAATGCTGACTGGGTCGTCACCGCTGCCCACTGCACACAAAACACTATCGACGGCTACACACTCGTTGCTGGAGATCATGACCTTAACGTGGTAGAGGGAACTGAGCAGTCACGTACTGTTGAGCGTATCGTGAATCATCCCAACTACAAACCGTAAGATTGTTTTCAGTTCCATTTCACCAATCATTACGAAAACTATATTGCTTCAAGATAACTTAAGCAAATCATTTTGACTTCTTTAGTGGAACTTACGAGAACGACATTTCACTCATGAAAGTCTCCGAGCCCTTCGTCCTCAATAAATTTGTTCAACCAGCTAGCTTGCCATCTGCAGGATTCGCCCCCACTGTTAACACTACCGCTGCTGGATGGGGTCGTACTGCAGAAGGTGGGGCTTCAAGTCCTCTGCTTCTCAAGGTCACTGTTCCATATGTCACGGACGAGGTCTGTAACGCCGCATATGGTGCCGGAAGGATTGCTGATTCCATGATTTGCGCTGGTGTCATGGGTGAAGGTGGGAAGGATGCATGTCAAGGGGATTCCGGCGGTCCACTTATGTGTGACACCGGAGCCAATAACTTTGTTTGCGGCATTGTTTCTTGGGGTTCAGGGTGCGCAAGACCAAATCATCCTGGGGTCTATACTGAAGTTTCGTACTTTACGGAATGGATCAATAACGTCATCAGTACATCATAAAAGCCCAAATAATTTGGTGAGGTATTGGCATGATTGTATACCACCGTTTGTAAATGTATCATTTAAATATTGTAAATTAATCTGTTAGTACATGAAAAAAACGTTGTGATTGTAAATTTGAGTTTTAAAAAACATAAGGCGTTTCCGGGGTTTCATTTATTGTTGAAATGTATGTTCAAAACTGTTACAAAGTTGTTGTTTGGCGACAAGCGAAAAGCTGTTTACAGGTGAACGATAGTTCAATGGCTTGAAATAAGAAGTACGCATCATGTTGCTGCCGATATATTAATTGTTCACCTGATATAATATATTTTTTCCAACTCGCATCATTGGAACGGATATGATAATAATTAAGCAGTATGTGGAAATAATACTTTATTGAAAACGGGTTCATATAATCACTTTCCCATCAAAAGCGTCCTACCTACGCTGCATGTTGTAAACTTATTATATCCAGTCAAGTTGACATTGCCTGGTGTCAAAATATGATAATAAAAGCTCATATCGGTGTATGATATCAGAAAATGTTTACACAGATCTTAATGTAAAGTTCCTACAACACCGGAAAAAACGTTGCTTTAGATAAAAATATCCAACCTTCACTGCACATGTCCCTTGCATTTCATTGGAGGTCGTATACAAACATAATACAAGATGCAAAACTAAATTGCATTTTTTACCGTATGTCATAACTTTGACGTCAAATAGAGTTGTAAATAAAACATATCACGCACTGTTAATTTTCCTGATGTTTCATCTTTAATTTTATTTACTGAATAAATTTTCATTCCAAAATCATGGAAACAATATTACACATTAAATTGGCAATAATGGGGAAGTTACTTTGGAAAAAATGATTAAGGTCGTAATTTTGACTGTGCAATCAATTAATGAACATATTCTGCGATTGCATATTATAGGCCTTAAATGCTTTTCCTGGATACTCGCGAAGGTATTGACGACACTCGTCATCATAAATACTCACCATTTCCAGAGACGGCAAGTTACGCCAAACCAAGTTTAATTTGCTCATGTTACCTTGCTCGTCATAAAGAAAGTCGCGTAGGTACGCTCCAAAGGAACTCTCCCTATCCGCGGCAGGATCATACCGATTCCATCCTTCTCCATCGCAGTGAATAGATAAGTACTTGAGTGATGGCAGAGATTTGAGAAACTCAAATTTCAGCGACGGATAGACCCTTATCTTCAAGTCAACGATAGATGCAACTGTTATGGATTTATGACTGTAGTTATCATCCTGGATCCCGAAACCGACCAGTTCCAGAGATTCAATTTGATATGCTTCCAGGACAATGAGTAGTCCGTATATGTTCAGTGTATTGGACTTTATCCTCAACTTCTTAAGAAGCAGCGGTGATTCCAGTCCACTTACTACGTCACATGTTGCTGGAACGGGATCAGATTTACCGGTGCTTAGGTGAAGCTCCACCAAATGCGGAAAGCACTTTGCATATATTTTCTCCCAAAATGCGTAACAAATTCCGAGCTTTTTAATAAAAGACCTCGACGTAATTGAAGTTAATAGGAGATCATGGATTGATTTGGCTATTTCTGGAAAGTCAGTAAGCATTAATGTTTCCAGCTTTGGTAGCGCACAGGGAAAACTGGATGAGGTAAGGCAATTGGGATTCTGATTTTGCTTCAGGCCTCTAGGAATGTAGCCATCTAAAGTAAATGATCGCAAATTTGGAGTGTGAACCAAGCACTGAAGCAATACATGTACAAATTGTACAATGACAGCTTCTTCTTCACAGTCATCTTGTCCCCAGAGTACAATGTGTAGGTAGTGTACATGATGACCAACTTTCTCCAAGGTTGGAATGGTATCCCACAAGTGTATATTGGACTGTCCTTCTGTCTGAGGCACCCCGAGATCAATTCTAATGTGGCGACCAGGAAAAGGATTATGCGCGTAATCACAGGAAGTCGTATTTATATCCAAGGTCATAAATTTACCAATATCGGTTGTAATCACTGGCATGCTGTGGTAGTTAAAATGATGCTCCGTTAGTGTGTTAAGGCGACTGGAGTTGTACGGGAGGCGATCGGGATGAGTTTCAAGTGACGTTGATATTACATTCATCCAGCGTTTTGAAACAAGCCGGCAGGTCTTGATGTCGGACAGATTTAGGAACTTTGGTAATATGAATGGAAGTACCTCGCCGAAGAGCCAAGAAAATTGTTTCCCATTGGTCAAGTCACTCAGATGAGGGAAAGCCTCAAAAACTTGAACTATATCTGCCATGTCCAATACACTGTCCAATATTATCTCCCAGATCTGTTAATGTGTGTTTAGGTACCAATTATTAAATTGCCTTAAAAACCACGGAAATGAGGATTGTTTTTTTGCGTTTAAAAAATGTGTGCATTTATTTACCTCTGTCGGGAAAACCAGGAAGGGGTTTCCAGTACCTTCAAGATCTTCCACTTCCATTCTTTGTATTCAATCAATACATCACCCTTAAAATAACAATATATTACTTACTCGGAAATATTTTGAAATGCAGTTGGACGAGACGACGGAATCCTTTAAGAAATGTTTTATATTTGGATATCAGAATGCGATTAAAGTCAGGCGCCGTAATATGAAAACACGATGATGCAAATGTTGACATGAACAACACGATAACAACCATCTACTTATCAGTTGAAACACCTCTAATCATGTTATGATATGAAACCGCTTCTATCCGGTTCAAATGATTTTTGCCTACAGCGACCGTAAACTCTTATCGGTAGAGAAGTTCCAATGTAATATTTTCGGCTCCGTGCCAACTAATATGGAGTACATATTTATAACTACATTGCTTATAATGGTGTATCATCACAGCTTACTGGCATTATTACGTGCTATTTGATAAGGCCACGTCTGCATGCGTTTTTGTGGCGCTGTTGTTTTCAGCTTAAAAGAGCATTGAACGGAACTACGCATAAGTCATTCATGTATTTGTGACAATCTTGCATATTGGATGCGGAAAACAAGACGAAGGATAAGGATACGAGATCAATTGAAATATGCTTCATAGGTTCCTGGGAGCGAGGTGAATATAGATAAACGAACTCATAAAATACAAGAAAAACATTTTTTTCTTATAAAAATGCTGTCAAATTTATTGATTGATTGATTTATCGGGTTGATGGCAATTAATGCAATTCCGGTGGTGACCAAAGTACGAATCGCAGAAGTTGTACACGAAAAGAAAATCGGACTGTAAGGAGCAGTGCAGATATAAGTGTTTTGAGTTGCGTACAAAATTACAATTTGAAGTATCATTGGCCCTTGTACTTGTTTATGTTTGTCCCAAAATAAATTGACGCATTATCGGAGAGGCTTGACGCAACATGGAATGAATAGAGTATAATTGCACTCCAACTGTTGGACTTTTATCCCTTCAATGAAAATATTATCTGAGCTTCCAACTCAAACATAATACGGTATTTAACTTGTTATGGGAATAAAACATTACATTACAAGTGTTTCAATACAGAAAAAAGATAACTGTATTTGATATCTGTCATGGCTTCGACATGATATGGTTCAATGTCATTTGCGGCTGAACTGTATTGAATATTATTGGTACGCATTGTGTGAAATCTAATTGCCTTAAAATTATTAATTAGTGTAACCTACGTGCAAAAACGTTATGTGATATAGTCAAAAAAGTTGCCGAAATCAATTTTCGTTTGCTGTTAACATTACAAATGTCAAGTCGATATATAATAACTACTTGTCCTTTAAGGATGGACATAATATTAATAGCCGAACAGGATCTACTTGACCGATCGTTGAACAACAAGCCATTGTCGCCATACATGTTGCGTAAATACTTAAGTATATTAATCGCTTCCACACAAGTCAACATGTTTCAAAATGGCACAAACAGGCCGTCATCGGGTAATGTCGGCTCCTCTTAAACTGTCCGACTGACGCTCAATTTCTGATTGTATTGTCACCAATTAATGACATACTCAATTTTCTGGTATATAAACCGCTGAAAGCATGCCAGAAAATACATCAGAACCGCTTTGACCTTCCATCTAAAAGCATACTAAATAATCTAACCTCAACCACAATGGCCAAGTTAGCTATTGCTTTGATCGTCTGCAGCGTTCTAGCTGCCAGTTATGGTAATTCACAAAATATTTACGTAAATGCATAACATTCGTTACTTAAATTTCTTTGAAAGTTACCTAACTCTTCATATTTTAAATAGCTCTGCCAAAACTCCAGAGGAAGGTCCATCCCAACAGAATTATCGGAGGAGAGGAGGCGAGCTTTGGCCAATTCCCTTACCAAGTTTCCCTCCGTATCGTAGGTCAACATTTCTGTGGTGGCTCACTTGTTGATATAAACGGAACACAAATTGTCGTAACAGCTGCTCATTGTCTTCTCGGCGCACCCATCCAATACTTGTCCGTCATGGCGGGTGAAGTAAGGAGGACTGGAAGTCTTCTCGAACACGTCAGTAACATTTCCAGCATCAAGATCCATGAAGGCTTTGACAGCTGGTCATTCGCCAATGACATTGCCATCATTCGCCTAACCACACCATTTTACACCGGATTTGACGGTATCGAAAATATTCTACTCCCAAGTCCCAAGCAGCAGACTACAGGCGAGGTTCTAATTTCCGGTTGGGGCAATACTGTCACTGATGGAGAAGTCATCCCAGAAATCCTTCAGTTTATCCAAATTCCGACTGTCAGTGACGCAACATGTCAATACCACTACCCTGAAGAAACGATTCGGGAATCCATGCTTTGCACTGGATTGATTGGAGAAGGTGGAAAGGATTCTTGTCAAGGTGACTCTGGTGGTCCGTTGAAGGCAGTGGATGGTGGATATCTGGCCGCTGTTGTCTCCTGGGGCTATGTAAGTTTCTAAAAACTAATTTGTTTTGAAGTTTTAATGACTGCATTTTAGCAAATTATTATTTATTATTTTGATAGGGATGTGCTGATCCTTTGTATCCTGGCGTTAACACTGAGGTCTCCTACTTCCTTGACTGGCTTCACGCAAATGCATAAGAATCAATCGTACAAAACAAAATATTTGAAAGAAATGGAAGCGCAATAAAATCAATATTTTTCATGCTAACTGACTTCAGTGTAATATACATATACAACGTGACGTATTTAGTCGGTACAAAACTAACACAAATCCTCCAAATCCACATATTTTCATACTTATCAATTTCTTACAATCCAAAGTAGAATTTGGGAAGCCTTACTGTGTATACATGGACTGATGTAATGCTTACATCCTGTTTGAAATTTATCTCTCATTTGATCGACCAGTTGGCCTTGACCAAAACTACAAACCATGAGTTTGCCTATGTAACAGGTGCTTTAAAACAAAAGTTACGCTTGAATTAATTTGATGCACGTTGTTTCTGCTTGGCTGCCCTTTTACCCTGTTTTCTTGCCAATTGCGTTGCTGAGTGTACTAGGTAAGCGTATCCAGGATTACTTCAGTTTGTACTCCAGCTGCAGTGCAGCGTTGTCCCATTTCCAATTTCTATCGTGTGATGTTGCCACATACTAACTTATTATATAATGACAGGTTTTTAGCGTCATTATACAAATTGAAATGTAATTATACAAATTGATCCTTTCATTAATTTGGATCCAATTTGAACATTATACTTCAACATGATAAAGCAATTTACTTGTATATCATTCATTGTACTCCAGGCTGCATGTGTCGGTACGTTGGATACAAATCGTTAATCATTTTTTTGGTTTCTTGATTAATTAATTTAAATTACAATTATTTCAGTCCTGTCCATTTTTACCAAGAAAACTCATCTCAGCAGAATTGTAGGAGATCGGGAAACCATTGCCGGAGAGTTTTCGTACCAAGTCTCCATTCGTCTTGATGGGAGCCACGTTTGTGGCGGCTCACTTGTTGAAGTCAGACATAAACAAGTTATTCTCACCGCCGCTAATTGTGTCGTATCTGGAAACGCGTCATCTTACAGCGTCGTGGCTGGCAGTACGTATAGAATCGTAAATAGTTATCAGGCTCAGTTTCGCCAGGTCTCCGGGATCAGATCTCACGAAAATTACGACGATAAGACACACGCCAACGACATTGCCATTTTGTTCATTTCGGAACCATTTTCCATCTCAAACGAATACATTATTGTCAGCAGCATCATGCTTCCCAACCCACTAGCGCCATATGATGGCAACGTAATTCTTTCCGGATGGGGATCCGATGACAGTGGTGGGGAGCTCTCAGAAGCTCTTCAGTTTGTTGAGGTTCCTATTGTTAATGATACAGCGTGTCAAAATGCTTACCCGGAGGAAACCATTCTTGACTCAATGATATGCAGTGGTCGGTTAGGAGAAGATGGTAGCGGCACCTGTCAAGGTGATGCTGGAGGTCCGCTCAAAGCAACTAACGGTGGATATTTGGTCGGAGTCGTCTCATGGGGCTATGTAAGTAATTATATTTGCAAATTCGAATTTATGAACTATTGTACTAAAAACTGAATGATTTTCTCTCACTCTTACAGGATTGTGGTGATCCAACTTATCCTAGTGTAAACACAGAAGTCTCTTATTTTATCGACTGGCTCAATGAAAACGTCAGAAAAATGGAATAGTGATAAAACATCGTGGTCATTCAAACAACAAAATGTTAGAGATGTTTCAATCAGATATTAAATAAAACCCCCATTTATGTATTCATGTTTCTAGAATAGAAGCACGTGTAACATATGCAATTGTTACTGAAGCATGTCTGAAATGAATGCAATGTTCCATTAACGCACTATTTGGCAATAAACCAACGGTTACTCTACAAACGCCAGTATTAGTACACAAAATTTGCAATTACTCTGCGTGAATGAAAAAAGCACGTGCAATTCAATACTGGACTCTACAAATGAAAACAAGGGAAATGGTGCCAAGTCATTTAATGACCATGGAAAACCGTATCAATTTTTATCCGGGCACGGGCCAATACTGGTGCTTGTTTAGATGTTGTGGCACAAATCGCCAAATACGTCTCCTGAATAGGGAGATCTTGCGGCATTTACGAATCTGACATCATTTGCAATAAATTAACAGTTCACATGAATTTGATCATATTTAACAAAAGAAATATTGTTTCGTTGTCATGAATATCTAACTTGAAAGGAAACATTCATTATTGTGTAGCTAGATTTATTAACATAGTGTGAGAAATCAACAATAAAAAATACATATTTTTGGTTGTTAGTAGGGATTGCATTGCCACGTCTGACCAAGGATTACATGGTCGAAATATTTTTGCAATCTGCGGAATAACTACTTATTCGGCTACGGAAATCCCGGAAGTTTTCCATGCCGTGGAACCGAAATAGCATCATTTTTAAACATTAAATTTTGACTATAACATAAAGTAAAAATATAATTCAAGTAAAACAGTTAAGTGCAAGAGCATGCCGAGCTTCTAAATGTAGATTTTTTATGTACGTCAAATGGACGAAGCCGTAGTATTAATAAAATTAAAGAAGAAGCCATAAAAATATGCAATAGTCGTTTCGCTGGAAAAGTACTGGTGCGGTTTCAAGTTAGAATAATTTCCTTTCGCAATGTAAAAAATTATTTATAGCCGAGCGGTTATATATATATAACCGCTCATATGACATATTTTTCCAACCGCGAGTTACCAGACGAAAGTAACTTTCACGAAGAGGTGGTCAATAAATTTAAAAAATCTTCAGAGTTCCTGTCGCATTTCATGCAAGCTAACACATCACATTCCTCAGAACGTTAACAGTGCTTATTCCTGGAAAACCCATTTTTGTCTGGCCCGTAGTTCCAGTACTTTCTATAAAGCTCCAGCGACCGTATTCCAATAAAAATGTCTTCTGCCCTAACTTGGAAAGTGTGTGATTTAAATCACAAACTTTACAAATACATTCTGTATCCCCACGTCTCCTATTTGAATATTGATCAAGAAAAGTTTGTATCAGAAACTAAACAGCGGAAATTAGTTCCGTTCTATTTAGCGAATATTGCCATCGGCGCCACCATGTGTGCCTCGTTATATATCCTGTTGAACATCATCACCAACAATGGACATCAGCCTGTTTCCGTTATTTTGGTTAATGTGTGGTCTGCACTAGCTACCACCTTGTGCTTAGGCATTAACGCAATTAGGACGGTTCATAATGACGATCTAATTGAAAGCATGGCGCAGTTAATGCGTTTGAACAAAACGTTGCAGGGGAATCGGAAATCAATTATTATTCACATGGAAAAGCGTCTGGGGCTCAAATTCTTGCTAATCCGAGGTAACCTTTCAATACATTCATACAAAGTAACATTATGATTTCGAAATCATATACTAGTACATAATTTTGCCAATAATGTTCCTAGAATTCAAGAAGCTGATGCGAGGTAATCGGAGCTCCATCGTTGACTTGAATGGATTGTTGATGACGGGACTGGTGATAATACACTTCATGACCGGGATATTGCTTGCGCTAATAACAATTTGGAGGAACCTGGATCCAATGCATCAACTTCTGGAAGATTGTCAGTTGGAATATCCATGGAAGCATGTGTTGGCTGTGGCACGATATTGCTTTCTGCAATGGTGTACATTAGAAGGTGTGAGGAGTACTTCGACAATACTGCTGCAGGCTATGCTGATGTTCAACGTTTACAACGACTGCCTCAGTCGAATTGCCAAGATGGAGGCCGGGAGCTACTCGTTGCGCTTATATATTCAGCTAAGATACATTTCGCAGATTGGGGAGAAACCGGCAAAGTACATGACAGCGTTGATTATGTCAATCGGGTTTGCGATTGCCGTGGTATGTAACGTCGCGCTTGTTGAAGGTGTCGACATGTTCCCGTTGGACATTTACTTGGCATCCGGTGGTGTTTTGTGTGTGACGTATATGGTAATGCATGAGAGTATACCTTTTATGGTGAGATGTAATCAATTTAGCACCAGACTGTTGAAATACGCGTGGCTGGCAAAGTTGAATATGGGTAACTGCTGCGAGCGTGGGCGCCTATTTGCAACGAAGGTTGAGTTTAAAGCTTGGCGATTAAGCTTGAATGCACAGAGAGCGATTTCCTTTTATTATGGCATTGCGGTTTTTAACCAGGAGACAAAAGTAAATTACTACGCCAACATACTGGAAGCTACTATAAATGTTTTGTTGCTGTAAAATTTGTTTCACTTTTGGACTGCACTGAATTTTCAATTAATGAATCCCATCTTACACGGATCTTTATATCGCAGATACAAGTCACTCAATTGGTTAATCATTGACTCTGCAAACACAATCTCAATCTCTGATTGACATTTTTGATGTTGACATTTAGAACTGGAGAAAAATAACCAACTGTGCAAAATAAAAGAAACAATTAGCACGCTCTGATCAGACCCCGTTCATTGAACGAAAACAAATAAATCAAATATCTTGTGTGTCATTACAAACTTAATGCAGTAACAAAAACTGATAATTTGTGACAATCACATGAAGGGCAGAAGCAACTTGATGAAATTCATTATGTAAATTAATTTATTTTCATAAACGTTCAGGTACATATATTATTTCATGTGGAGCGAATAAATAGTTTGAAGTGTTATCATTAATTAAAATGGACTAAACCAACTAATAGTAAGTAGGATGCACTTGAAGATACTTGACTGACATGTTTTATCATTATGTTACGTTAAATATTAGAATTACGAATACAAAATATCAGTTGGTTTAGGTATTAATTGCAATGTTGAATAATGAATACCTAATGTTAATTAGTAAAAAAAAATCCCGCAATATTTTAGACGCTTTCAATTTCATTCCAAAAGTGATAGTATCTCCTGAGACTTGATTAGTTTGGCAATTTCCAGTGGGGTCCTTCCAAGCTGATCCGTAACATTTTTTTGCGCTCCTCTCTCAAGCAGCCAAACAACAGCATTTACATTCATTGACTCGACTGCTGCATGAAGGGCGGTCCTACCACATGGATCAATCTGATGTAGATTTGCACCAGCCAGTTCGAATGATTGTAGCCTCAGCGTCGCTCCCTTGCTAGCAGCTCTGAAGTAAAAAAACAACAAATAAATAAGGTTATCAATTTAAATTCTAAATAAAGTTGGTATTCAAATCATTAAATACTTACAAGCACAGCTCGGCTGCAATTGCCGTAGGGGGTAGGGTGAGATGAGCACCACACTGCCGGAGCATTTCAATGACCTCATGTCTGTCAAATTCAATTGCGTCGCGAAGAGGAGAGAATCCACGGCTAAAAATCAAAATAATTGCTAACTAGTGACCGGCTATTGCATAATTTTTATAGGTAATGTATAGTGAAAACTTAGTAATGAATATTTTACCTGTCACGAGCATGAACGGAGGCTCCATGTTTCAGCAAATACTCTACCGTCCTCTTATCCCCAAGCGCGGCTGCATAATGAAGCGGTGTCTGTCCAGAATAATCCGGAGTGGAAATCTCTGCCTCCGAGTTCCCGAAAATGTCGTCCAGGCTATTTTCATACTCCTCATCAGAATACCCCATTTTGGACACCTGAGCTACCAACGCCAGACTCAGACTTGGCGCTAGGAGCCTCTTTACTCCACTGACTTGTTCCACCGAGGTCATTCCAAACTTTTTGGCGACAACTTTTACGACCGTTTGCACCACGTCAAGGTCCTCATCGTCCTCATCTGAATCATCAATGTCCAACCCGAAATGTTTGGGAAGATTTGCGACAACAATTGATTTTCTGGAGAGCAAATTTGGGGCAACAAGTTGTGCTGACTTGGAAGGTGCTTTCGTCAGCTCCCCACGAAGATTAGTGATCAGCATTTCTCTCATCTTCTCAATATCCCAATCATCACGACCAAGTACGTACGACAATTTGCACAGGGCTGACTCAGGTGTGAGGTCATGACCTGGTATGACCCCAGCTTCCAGTAGAAGGGCCCCGGTTTCGTAAATGGCAGACACGCAGCCTTGTCCGCATTGGGTACAGTTTACGATGAGAACTCCACGTTTTGATGCCTCACGTAACTCATCCAATAAGTCCGTTCTGTTTGTAGGAAAGTTTCCAGCTCCGTATGTTTGGAGTACTACGCCTAGTGTTGGTGGCTGCAGATAGGCCCTCATTGTCTCCAGTGTAATGGAAGGAAATATTCTGAGAAGGCTCACGTTCCGGTTCAAATTCCTGTGAAAGTTGAAAGTTGAGATATCCCGAGGACGCCACAGGATTCCGTGATCCACATGAATGTTGATGCCCATTGTTGCCAGTGGAGGAAGATTGGGAGAGTCAAATGCGTTGAGACTGTCTGAGCTGACCTTGGTTACTCTGTTTCCTCTAAAAAGCTTATGCCCAAAATACACGCTTACTTCTGTCAATGTACTGCAGTAATTTCCGGCCAGAATCAATGCTCCAAGAATATTGTCTCGTCCGTCGGATCGGGACTCGTAAAGTGGGATTTGCGACCCAGTAATAATGACCGCTTTCCCGAGGTGATCCATCATGAAGGACAGGGCGGATGCGGTATAAGCCATTGTATCTGTTCCGTGAAGAATGACGAATCCATCAAAATACTCGTAATTTTCCTGTGCAATGTGATAAAAAATATGTATTAATTTTATTACCAATTTTAAGAAAATTTGAGATTCATTAGAAAATGGTATGAACAATTCAGTTACCTTAACGTCCTGGGCAATTCGAACCCAGTCATCTATCTGCATATTGGTGCTATCCAGCAGCTCTTCATATTCGTAGATGGTGTATGTCACTCGAAACTTTTCGCCATCAATTTCCCTAAAACCGGAAATAAGATGTTTATTGTTAAACGAATGAAAAATGAATGAAGCACAAATTAGGAAAAATATATTGGACGACATGTCATTAATAATATGCAATGCTTACGGTAAACAAAGTGGTGCGTCGTCGGTGTTTGCCCCAAACCGTTCCCTGGCGTACTCTTTATCATGCAATTGTGGTGATTTCCTCACTGTCTTTTCAAACATGTGTGGTGTACAGACCAGGCTACCGTGAGGTCCCTTGCTCATTCCGATCGTGCCACCACTGTAAATTACCAAAACACGCTTCTCATCTCTTTCTAGGTCAAGAGTGTGGAAACTGGATTTCCGTCGGTCAAACTTCCTTGGCGTTGTCAGCCCTTCAACCGTGAGAAAATTGTCTCCTTTCTTCGTGTTGACGGGAATGATTGATTGTGTACCGTTCGTACCATTTGGAACACTTTCGTTCACAGGCATTGTGTTAATCGTTCTCGACAGACACAAATGTGTTATTATAAAGGAATAAGAACAAAGCTTGGATTTTTCTGTAAGGTACAATTTGTAATTTGTATTCTCTTCAAATAAGTAAAGAATGACGTTGGACTGTTTCTTATTTTGTCCCACCTGCTGCCTTGACTCGGCATTTATGAATGAACAAAGAAACGATTACGAGAGCACATTTTATCATTATTTTTAAATCATCAAATTACCAATTCAGCATATAATTAGCACCTTGGTCCAAAATGGGTAGCTGTCACGCCATCCCAAAAAGCCATAGGTATTGTCTTAGGAAATTTTCATATTACGAAATTTGTTTTCTCATCCGTTTCCTGTCAACAAAAATATTTTACGTAACATTTTTTGAAATTAATCATATGCATTTTCCAATTTGCAAACATTTACTGAGGCCAACGAAAGGAAATGGTGGATTAATCATTTACTTAGAATTCAATTACATTATTTAAAAAAGCAATTAATTCTGATGCCGGTTCGTACTTGAACTGGAATGGACTGCTTTATCATGTGCCGGACTGAATAATTTTCAGTCAAGCTATTATATACCTACAAAGTAACTTTTAATCTTAATCACGCCACGCCTCTCTACTTATCATAAGCAGTTCATTTAAAGTGATATATTATGCAGTCGTCATCAGCCGTTGGTTTTGTTGTTCCTCACCGAAACGTAATTGGTATTGCATAATAAGAAGCTAGCGTCAATTTCATAGTCGTACGATAGCTTACCGCTCACAACGGCGCAAGTACTGAATGCCGCCGTTCACTACGCCGCAAATTCATAACGCCGCGAATTACTATGCCGAGAAGTTTACTATGCCGCTGCTCTGTACGCCGTTCAGTAAAATAAAGCAATGTCGAAGTCAAAAAGTAATAAAAAAATTCATGCCGCAATTCACTACGCCGCATTAACATTACCAAAATATCCAATAAATGCACTTAGAGGATATTCCTAAATCATTTACATAGTATTGGCATTTACTGTAAGTAAGTATGGGGGAAATTAATATGGACTCAGCATGGGGAAAATTAATATGGACTCAGCATGGGGAAAATTAATATGGACTCAGCATGGGGAAAATTAATATGGACTCAGCATGGGGAAAATTAATATGGACTCAGCATGGGGAAAACTAATATGGACTCAGCATGGGGAAAATTAATATGGACTCAGCATGGGGAAAATTAATATGGACTCAGCATGGGGAAAATTAATATGGACTCAGCATGGGGAAAATTAATATGGACTCAGCATGGGGGAAATTAATATGTACTCAGCATTGCATTTTTACTATGGACTCAGCATTGCATTTTTACTATGGACTCAGCATTGCATTTTTACTATGGACTCATATTTCATATTTACCTTTGACACACCATGCGTGTATTAATCAACATGTACATTTATTACACGGCAAGGATAGTGAGTTTCACGGTATCGCACATTTCGGCATAACGAACTTACGGCGTACCACATTCCGGCGTAAGTATTTACGGCATTCTGTCACTGCGGCGTTACGTTCAAGGCGGTCTATTAAGTCGCGGCGTAATGAACGTCGGCAAAGTGATGCGGCATTCCGTATTTGCGGCGTTGTGACCGTGAATCGTACGATACACAGCTTCCAGTAACACCAAAGTGTTAATTGAATGTGAACGACCATTACATTATAATCTTAGAGCAGTTAGCATCACATTAGAACAAAAATCCAGTAGTGGGTAGTTTGGAGTACGCGATGGTGGTACGTGCTTTCAGATACGTTACATTGACTTTTCTGTTGCGTTTTTAAATAGGCTGTACATGTAGAAATCAATCAGTGAAATGAATCTCTCCGTTTCATATTCATTAATCATATGAAACTGACTTAATCATGCTATTTATAAATTTGATTGCTTACTTACATTGAAAGCTGTACCGAATATTGAATATGTCATTTGTACATAATTACGGTTTCCACCGTACTGTACCAGGTAGTATCAATTAATTATGCATGACAAATTTCGGTTAGTAGCATCATTTCAGACGAAAATTGAGCACGTACAACAAAATCAATTGCACAATCCAACCAACGCATTTACAACAGCCAATTAGTAATGATTATGTGATTTCAACATTCACTGAAATGAGTCATAGCAGATAGTTTTTTAGGACTTTTATCTGCGACTGTAAATGTTCGATAAATCTTCCACGAGCAAGCAATTAAAACGAGCGGTACGAATAACGCATAAATCATTTATTCTCCGTTTTTTAAGTGCAATCAATCACAAAGTAATTACTTGGGGATTTTCGATTATTAAATGTTGTTAATAAAAAAATCACTAGATAATGAGCAATGGTGATGATTTATTATGACGGTGTTCTGACGTGACTCTCACGTGTTTGCAGTTTCGAAACAAATCATGAGAACGGGTTATTAACGCGTTTAATGGATTTCGTTAAAAATAATTGGACCGGTACTAAATCAATATTTATCGATCATTAAATACTTATTTTGCGTCGTATGAATATCCACTGTTGCGAAACAATAAGGCCATGAAAATACTGAAATCAAAAGCGGCATTCCAACTCCGGTTGCTACTCCAAATCATTTAATGGCGACGACATGTAATTTATTGATGAATTAGCGACAAATTGTGTACCGGATTATGCATCCAAAGTCAACAGCTCATCATGAAATGCTTACATGTATGCTCCGTAATCACCAAAACCATCGTAAATGTGTTGGGGCTGAACCAGAATATTTCTCCATTTAGCTTGCTGTGGTCACTCACAAATTAATGAGTTTTGTCAAACTGACATGATGAATTTTGCAAGGCGCATATGCTTATTTCAAGCTGAAGTATGCTACACTTCAGCAACTTCATATTTTTTTATTGAGAGCAATCAGTGGAATTTCCAGGGCAGGCTTCTAGCATGTTGAATAATGCATGTCGTTTGTCCGCGTATGTGTGTCTTTTCAAATCGCAGAAGGTGCTTAGTTCATATTCAATTTTTTTCCGGAATATGACGTATGCAGTATTTATGACGAATTCTTGATGACCATGAATTCTAACAGTGTGAATTAAGTCAGCGAGTGTTTCATCATCGGCTGAAATGCCAGTATTTTAGACTACCTATTAAAATCAGGCTGGGTGAATCCAAACATCTGAAAACAGCAATAGAATGACACCGGTGAGGAACAAACGACACAACGCGTCTAAACATTACTTCTCATGTGGTCCCCATCTGCCATTGCATCTGATAAAGTGCATGGCTTATGGATTTTTAAACAGCTATTAAATGCGCTAAATGCTTTCCAATACGCTCAGTATTATAATATTGGCAACAATGAACTTCACCTTGAACTTTCAAAGCTATATGTGCAGCGTAACTTCCCACGCTCATGACAATGATGTGTGAAATGTAGTTTAGTTGTTTGTTTCCCAATGAAAAATTACGGAAGGTCATGGTTAGCTTCCGTTTGCATAATGTTAAGGACAACAATTGTTATGACTGTGATTGAAATGTGAAATCTGAACTGCAAGCTGAAGGAAATTATCTAAATTTAGGAGTACATGGGACGCAACATAAAATAAAAAGTGAGAAATGAAACACGCAAATTGTCGAATGACACGATGGGGTACTTTTTATTTCAGGATTCTGTTGACTTTAAAAAAAATTACGTCACCTTATTACAGATGCAGTGAGAAGCAGTAAAGACTGTGATTGAACTCATACGCGTTATGGGCTATTATATTGGATGATAAATTGATGCTAAGAAATGAAATTCAGAAATATTATAAAATCATTTTGCGTTAGGATACAAAAATGGTATTTCCTTACTACATAATTTATTAAGAATTTTGACTTCCAGTAAAATTAAATAGTTTGTATTCCGTTACAAGTGATACTGTTATATGTATATCCGAAATAGTCCATGTAAAATCAGGATCAGAAATAGAGACCCCGTTTATGAGGTGGGGACAGTGCAGGTAAAACTAAAAATAGCATTAGCATATACATGATATACCAATATGTGTGGTATGCTGCGAAATGGATTCGCAAACAGATTCCACTTTTAATGTAACTGCATTTTAAAAAGCAAAATTATCATTGAGCTTTGCACGAAGCTTCTTTGCTTCGGATTATGAGTAAAGATAAACAAGTAAAACATCCTATTACAGTCGCTACGACAGCAATGACGAGTTTTCTGAAACCTAATGGATTGGCGATATGTATTCTTAAAGCAATATAAGAAATGATTAAAATCACATCCGTTTCTAATTGGCATAATAATACGTTTAATATGGTAAGTTATGGTAAATTGATTGTAGAGTCTCACAAGCACACACCTGCATGCAACACGGCAGATTGAAATGGATGCGAAACACCATTTCATTAATTCGTGGTTATAACTAAATCTGTATTTGTTAATTTTAGTCCTCCAGTAGTATTCCGCTCAGACTTGGTCATGCTGTGATGTACACTCAAATGCGGTACGTAAGGTTTCTAATTAAGCATAATATGTACACATGTTACTTTACTCAGTAAAACCGAAGAATATGACTGCTCGTGTAAGTATGGACATGCATGCAAGATGTTTACAAAATTGTATCGTGTCATTTTGTCAAACGTTCCGGTTTTCTCTAACAAGACACAGGAATACGATGTTTCATATCTACTTAACTTGAAACATTTCTTAATGTCGTTACAGCAAATACAATCTCGGTAGTAAGGAAATCAATTACAGTTACGTGGAGAGGCGCGTAAAAGTTATGCTATATTACCAACTCATTAGCAAGTTAAATTAGCAAGATCATACTGGATTGAAAACATTCCTTCTCAAAATGATCACATTGGTAATTTTTATCTTTAAAACTGTTTTTGAAATAAATCATCATTGATTATCTATAAACCAGCTTTAAGTCTTTCTTCGACCTTGGACACACGTGTACATTTTGGAGACTCATGAGTTCTCCAAACTGGGTCGTAAATTACTTGTGCTCATATATCATTGGCGAGGTAGAAATCCTCGCTACGTACTATCATAATTTCAGTTTTTATTTCGACTGCCTAATTAAGAAAATAAACAATTACCGTCGTACTTTAACAGGAGGTTTGAGAGCATAAATCATATAAAAATAAAATGGCCGAATTGAAATATATTGAGAAATAGCAATGGTCAGTATTGCCCTTATGGTTCGGGGGTAAGAAATAATGTCACAGCCAAGCAAACGTGTTACATTTCCGGACTTCGATGAATTGTAGAAAATTTGTTATTACCTATCGGATTATGAATCATATTCGGGAGCTAAAAAATGCCAAGTATAAATCTCTGTCAAGCGGGCATAAAGCCATATTCAAGCTTTGTGGCGAATCTTATAAACTATTGATGTTGCCATAATTAAACAGATATTTTCAATTATTTCATTTATATACATTTAACAATAATTTAAAACAGAATAGCAAATAAATTGCAGGTATTGCAGAATATTGTTGACGCATTTCAACAGATCACGAATCATCGGGTCTTTCGTCCGGCTAAGGCAGGTCAACTATCATTTGACGAGAAACAGGAGCCGCACGTGTGCCAGTGATGATGGAAAGTAAAACTAGTACAATCACGATGATTCACTGAAGGTTTGCTACGCATTTCGTTTATTCAGCTTCTTGCAGTCTGAAAAACCATAAAGTAGAAAAATTTCAAACTATTGTCCAAACATTGGCAATTGAAATGCCAGAATATTAACTCCCCCTTTCTATAATGTTCTTAGGCCATCATGGTTCCCCAATACCATGACTTCTAAAATGGTTTTCACATTGTATGTTTAAAATGAACAAGTGCCGTAAGTTAATGGAAAATATTTGGTCGAAAACCACAATGATAATATTTAGAATCAATGATAACGGCGGAGTAAAACAATTGACAAGACAATCTAATCTGGAACTGGCAACCAGAAACGTAGTCACGCCACTTTTATATTAAATGAACTGGTGGATCTTCAACTGCATATTAGGCGGCACAAGTTGTGTCATATATGCCATTTTAACCGGTTCACTGATCTTTTAATACATTAGCGCCATATATTCTTGAATTTGCGATGCGCATGTAAATTTGTTTTCAGTATACTATACACCTCTATAAATTAAGATTATGTCAAAATGTCATTGGGTGTGTAATGATGAACTATGACAAAATTTGGAACATCATTCTTAAGTACGGGTTATTCTGACCGTGTGTATTATGCGAGCCAGTATTTCATCATGCCCTGGAATGCCGATTTTTTTACTACCTTTTCAAGCTGGCTAGATGGCTTCAATGTAAAAAATGCCAACGTCAACAGAAATACACTGATAAGTAACCAGCGAAAATGCGAGTCGCATCCTAAACTATCCTATATATCATCGATCTGCTGTCATCAAATAAATTGCATAGCTGTTAACTTTTTAAGCAGCTAAACGTATTAAATAGTTTTTAATACGCTCAAAATTGTTCTATCCGCAGTTAAGAACTTCGCGTCGTATTGACCAAGCTATATACACGCCGTCAATTCCCACGCCAATGATAATGACGTGCGAAATGCAATATTATAGTTGAGTAACGAATGAAGAATTAAGTAAGGTCATGGCTAGCTTCCGTTTGTATAATGTTCAGTTTAACAATTGTTACGATAAGTATGTAAGGACTGAACTTCATGTTGAAGGATACTTCATAAATTTAGGTCAACATGGGACCAAACATAAAGTCAAGAGTGAACTGTAAAAAAATATGTAGAATGGCACAATGTGCCACTTTTTATTACTGGATTTTGTTGACTTTTTTTTACATTCACGTAACAAATTCGCGGTGCTGGCGATTGATTGGTAAATTAAAACTACGATATACAGTTCAGAAACGCTATAAAATTTTTAAGCGGGATGCAAAAATATTGTTTCCCTGGTACAAATCTTATTATGAGATTTGACTAACAGTAAAAGAAGATAGGTAGTTTGTATTCTGTGACAAATGATGCGTACCTATATACATTTCTGAAACTTATCCTATACTAACAGGACAAGAAATATAACCAACGTATACTGGGCGTAAAAATATAAATGGCATTGGCATACATGGTATTACTATATGCGCGGTATTTTTTACGATGGAATTCAGTTGGCGTATTTGAATTACTCTTCGTTTGCGATTTTGCGTGACATTCAAAATACCACAGCAAAACTGGAAAAAAGACTGTTCTTGTATGTATCCACATGTATACATACTATTTACAAAATAGTGCCATGTCATTTTCTCAGAGCGTTTCGGTTTCCTCTGTCTAGTCTCAAAAAATAAGCTGATTCCACCTACTTTGTATCCAGAGTTTCGTAATGCTGTTATAGCAAATGCAATTTTGATAGTGGTTAATTAATGATGGTTGCTACTCGTATCAACCCAAGGCAAAATCGGATGGTTTTTGCTTTCTTCTTCTCTGGCTGCCGCATTAAAAACTAACAGTACGTGGCGAGATACACAAGCTTGATGTCATATTTCCTATTCATTAGCAAGATCGGTTTGACAATGAGATTATTCTAGATAGAACATGTTCCTTCTCAAATTGACTGCTTTCGTAATTTTTATCGTGAAAACTGTTTTTGAAATAAATTATAATACATGAACTTCATACCAGGTTTTGGTCTTTGTTCGACCTTGGACACTCGTGCATATGTGTATATGAGATTTTTTCTGACTCTGAGCCATAAATAATTTAAACGTATATATCATTGGCGATGTAGCAAACCTCGTCATTAGTTATCATAAATGCTCTTTTTACAACGACTACCCAATGAATAAAGAAACAATTACTCGTGTACTTAAGCATAAACGACTCGAGTGCATAAATCTCTCAAAATCAAATGATTGCAACGAAATGTATTAAGAAATGGCACAGTAAATAATGTCTTTATGGGGCGTAGTAACGAAAAATAATAATACCGCAGTTAAGCAACGTGCTACATTTGGACTTGAGTTTGCTTGTATTGTTCAACACGTTGTCAGGGTGTTGTTAATTTAAGAAGGCAAAAGTGTTCAACAGAAATTATATAAAAAACATGTATCATCTCGGGGTAGGTAAGTTCCATTCCATCAAATGGTACTAATTGTGATGCTTGTGATTAGTCCCAGATGAAATGTAATTAAGTATCAATTCCCTATTTGAGCTTGATTAAATATCCGGGCACTAAATATGACAACTTTAAATTACTGTCACCATTAAGCGGGAACTAAGCTACACTCAAGTCATACCATAATCGAATAGACCCGGCATGCTAATACAAGTACACATTCTTTTCCATTTGAATACAGCAAGTAACGAAATAACAATTAAATAACCGTAAATGTATGACCATGCTTAGCGCCGCATCAAGTTTCACCAAGCACTATATCCAGCTCCGGCACTGTGGACTCTCACTTGATGAGCAGCAAAATATTAATTGTGTATTCCAGAATTTTGGTATAAAAATTAACTTTGGTTTCTTTCTCAAACACTGCCAACCCATATCGAAACGATATTGGCATCTGAGCTTCCAGCGACTTTCTCCAAACGGTAAATACGTTCATTGACGGCAGTGCCATGTAACAATTGGGAAATTTTCCAAGTGTCGTTACTCCGCCCCATGCACGCTTCAGCAGATTTTTGCTCAACTCCGTGCATGTCACTGCCATCGGTAGGCTTTGGGAAATGATCATGTATGTTGCGCAAAGTGTGGTGAACAGCACTAAATTGACTTCTAGAGGAAATATGCTGACGCCTTTAAAAAGGGAAACGTTAGTGGCCACAGCAATGACAAACCCATTAAACATCAAAGTCGCAGCGACATATCGAATAGGTTGCTGACCAATTTGCGAAATGACTTGTAAATGGATGTATCTGCTCAGTGAGTAATTTCCGGATCGCATCCTCCGAATTCTTTCAATGCAATCAATGTACACGTTGAAAATCATCATTGCGGGAAGTGCCGCATACGTGGCGCTTCGAGAGGCTTCAAGAATGCACCATTCTAAAAATATGTACCGTGACAATACTCCCGCGTATGATAACGGAAATTGTCGACTATTTTCGCTGAAGAATTGAAAGGCCGGATCTAGTCCTCTTAAGACTGCTACAGGGGCAGCAAGTAGGCCGGTTATGAAGAAAACTGAAACTAGTCCGATCATGGTCATTCCCTGTAGATCGGCTCTGCCATTTCGTCTAGATAGCTTCATACATTCTGAAAAAAATATTAGAATTTATTATTCCAAGTTTATTTGAATACTCTGATAACTTGAATGTAGAATCGGGAACCTGGATACCTACCTCGTTTTAATAAGGTCCCAAGTCCAATATGTTTCTTCATTTCCAACACCAATATTTCAGACATGCTTTTTAGCTGTTTGTTTAATAGGAACAATTGACGCAAAGTCATGTCGAGTTCCCCACCGTAGATCAATATGATAATGTTCAGAGTGAAGGACAACGGCGGAGCAAAACATACTACAAGATTAAAGAAGAGTACATCAATTGAGTAGGATTGTGACTGAAATAGGGAACCCAATACCACACAAAGGGCTAATCCGCTATTTAGACACAATACCAGGAATGACAAGTAGAATGGGGCTAATTTCCACTTGTCCTTTTCGTGAATAAACTGTTCTTGTTTAGTGTCAATATAGCTGACGTATGGGTACAATATGAAGCGATAGAGAGATTGATGCAGCTCACAGGCATTCCAAGCAAGTGGAGTGGTCATTTTTGTGGCGGACACTGAAATATAGGCCGCCGCGACTCCTGAGTGTTTCTGCAATACAAATTTTTAACCCGAGTTTCTGAAGAGGGAGCAAGAATATCTCACTGTACAAGTTCAGGCAATGTATAAAGCGGTCAGACTTCCTTCCAAGCGTTTCAACATTTTCGGTACGTCATTTCCATTTCCGTTCCAAAATCAGTGACTATATAAGAGTATAGCTCTAATTTGTTCAAAATGCATGTTTTCTACTGTACAATCTTGAACTGGCAAACGGAAACGTTGTGAAGCTATTTTTTCATATTAAATGATCCGGTGATTCTTTTCAATTACATGCTAGCTGCAATGTGTGTTTCATTAAGTAATTTGCTTAGGTTTACAGCAGTTATTTGATAAGTAGCAGGATGTCAAGCGTGTAATTCAAAATATTTGAGTAAAAATTAATTTCCGTTTCCTTTTCAAACAGAGCCAAACCGTAGAAAAATGTTATGGGTCTCTGCGCCTGTAGCGACTTTCTCCAAACATTGCATTCACGTCTCGTACAAAATGTATCGAAACCACCAAATTGTTTTGCCAGAGTCAATACTGAACCCCATTTATGCTTAAGCAGTTCTGTGCTCAACACGTTGCATGTTACAGCTTTGGGAACACATTGAGATATAACCATGAAGATCCCTATAGTGATGACGGCAATTACTACGTTAACTTCGATGGGAAACATACTGATGCCTTTAACAAATGCCACCGTATTCGTCACCGACATTGTAAACCCATTAAACATGAGTGCTGCTGTTACATAACGAACCGATGTTAGGCCAATTTGAGAAATGCACTGGAGTTGTATATAGTTTCCCATAGAATAATTTCCGGTGGGCAACTTACGAATTCTGACAAGACAATCAAAATATACGTTGCAAATCAGCATGCCCGGAATGCAAACGTAGGCTATGCTGCGACAAGTCTCAAGAAGGCACCAATGTAGCAATATAAAACGAATCAGGATTACAGGAAACGGCAACGTATCCGACAGATGGTTGTTTCTAATGAGCAATTGATAAGCTGGATCTAGTTCTCTAAAGACTGCAACGGGTGCCATTAGTATTCCGGTGCAAAACGATGACGACACTAATCCCATAATAAGCAATCCCATGAGATCCGGATCACTTTGTCGTTTGATGAGCTTCGTCAACTCTAAAATATAAAATGTAGTATCATCACCTAGTTTGAAAATATTGAATTCGGGAATAGTTTTGGTTATTACCTCGCTTTAATAAATAAAAAAGTCCAACATGTTTTTCTAAGTCCAGAACGACGATCTCGGAAACGCTCTTTAGTTTTTTGTTCAATTTAAACAGATAAAGTAAGGTCATGGCGAGATCGTGTTCATAAGTGTAAACGATGACGTTCAGAGCAAAGCTCAACGGTATACCAAAAAAGAGTACCAAGTTGAAGAAAATTAAGTCAATTCTGTGGAATTGTGCCTGAAATATAAATTGTAACACTACAGAGAGTGATAAGCTCCAGTTTATGAATAACACCAGAAACGACAAGAAAAATGGAACTAGCTTGCGCTTGTCAGTTTCCGGAACAAATTTTTCATGCTCGATATCCATGTAGCTAACGTATGGGTACAGTATGTAGCGATATAAGGAACGATGAAGCGCACAAGCTTTCCACGTTAGTGGCGTTGTCATTGTATAAGTTTCTTAAAAATCTTTCCACTTGTAACGGGGAAAAGACTGCGAACGATGTTTTCATGCAGAACGACTAATGTCTACATTGAAAACTGTAACGACATATAAGGCAAATGGTTTACCAAAAAACTGCAGGTGCATTAGTATCATTTGCTTGACCAAATATTTATTTTAAACATTGCCAATTTTGGCTATTAAAAGCAGCAAATTTTTACGTTTGGCCAGGGTCGCCAACAGCAACGAAAAACGATCCAGTAAATAGAGTGTATGCAATACATTAAGCTGTAGGCTGCAAGGTTTGTAATTTTATTCGACTTTGTAAATGCCGTTCAGGGACCGCGAATTTTAATACGCAGTAACATCATTTATATAAGCTCGTCCTCAAATTACTATGAACGTTTGGAACGGTAATTTTTTCATCCTTGTCCATGAAGGCTATATATGGGTGTAGAGTTGTGTACGCAGGATATACAATGTAAGCAGAGTTCTAGTTAGCAATGTACAATTTAATCTAATTTATACCAGAATATAATTTATTTGGCAGTAAAATTGTCAAAGCAAAAAATGTAAAGAATGGAAAACTTAACGTTTCATCTTATGTCCATTTATGTTTAATATAAATCAAGCGGCCTTCGAGGCCGCACTACTGCTTCAATTGATAGCAAATACTGTTCACTCAAAGAAATGCGTGAATAGTGGCGACAACTCAAGGAAAAATATTACCGCACTTATCATTTGCAAAAATGAGATAATCAACAAAATGCTGGAATATCCAGAAAACCCAATTTGGTCGCCATAAACAACCACAGGTGACCACCTGGGATCTCCTATTTGCAACCCGAAATTAAATCTGTACGCTCTGCTCATCCAGTAGTTCCATTTGTCCATGAGGCCACTTTCCCTAATTCGAGCATATGTTTGTGAAAGCCAATATCGGTTAATAGTATACATGGCAACACACGAAGGCATGTTTGTAAGTGGTTCCGGCAATACAAAGCATTTTATCCCATCCTCTCCAAACTCTTTCACAATCGTGTGCTGATAAAGCAACAAAACATCATTTGTAAATTTTGACTTGAGCATAAGTGAATATTGTCCCATGAGCTGTTTGGCTATGAATGATTTTGATGACAGATTCTGGTTTCGTACATCATAGAAGCTGTCATTTAGAACATTTGACAAATTTCGTATATCAAATTCGAAACGATATTCCTGCCACGGTGAGTCTAATAGAAAATTGTACCAAAGGATTTTGTAGCCTGCGCCAAGGAACTCTGTCACCGTTTCAAGTGGTCGTGGTGAAATGAAAACGGCCAGTGTACTTACAATTCCTTGTGAATAAAAGTTGCAAGCAAACATGCCCAAAAACTGAATTAAAAGAAGAAACTTTGTCATTTTTAAATAAGATGGTATAGACTGGCCGAGAAACGTACCAAGCGCGTTCAAAAGATTTCTAAAATCCATATGTGTCCCTGGAATATCAAGTCCCTTAGCAACTGTTACCAAAACCATGAACGTTGCAGTTAATGCTAGCCATAAGTTCCATGGGTAAGGTTCTGTCCAAACATTGAAATCAAGCCCAGGAAACCCTTTCCTCTTCATACGCTGCTCCTGACAATAAACCAAATTCTCGGCCTCGTAAGACGGCTGCTGTAACCCGGTTCGATAATGATAAGAACTTATCTTGGGATTAAGGCTGTGAAATGTGTACGCGCCGTCAATGTAAACAAACTGTCCGGTCGGATATTGATTCACTTGATCCTGCTCGTATTTGTCATTCCTAGCAAATATATTTTCGGAAATGTTGTGGACTCTAGCAACTAGTATTGCCGACATGATTTCTCTTCCACAAAAGCGGTAGTCAGGTGACTTGAACAGTAGGCGCTCACATGCTGATCGGTCCCTGCCGTACATGTCATCAGATATATAATCCTGATAAGGTATAAATACAATCATGTCGATGTTCCTACCATTTGAGTTTCGGAATAGCTGTTTGTGCAGCTTCTTGGGATATAGCAACGCTTTCAAAACAGATGCATTAAAGATACCAGTTGCGTCTACGGATCGGCAATAGCCATTACAGAAAAAAAAATATGTGGCATGTATTTCCGGTGATGAATTTTCAATCTGAATAAATAATTTCAGTGCAGGTAAATTTAGAAAAATTTCGATAAACTTCATCTCAACATTTGACTCATATTTCCTTTTTGAACCGTTGAAGTGATCCATATATAGGAACACTGTAGATGGAGTCATTGCAAAGTAATAAAACAGTCCAATCGTATCAAAAGGCATAATCCCATCCTTTGCGGCGGAAATGATAAAAATATTAGGTTGTGTATGCCGTAGGAATGGCGGTAGAAGCACATCGCTGTAGTTTGGCAACACCATGCAGCACAAACTGTCGCATGAAAAATTTAACTCATCATCATCTAATGAGTGGAAAAATATTTCGTAAGATCTCCAAGACGTTTTCATTTGCGTAAAAATTGGCTCCAGGAAATTGTTGTGGGACGTATGCATTTTCTGCATGCTACCAAATGATGGAAATATATTATGGAACAAACTAGTAGCTAATACAGGCAATATTATATTCTGCATAGTTGAGTAGGATTTGATGTTGAACCAACGTATCTTTTCTAAATAATATGAAACCATATTATATTGGCCAGCAAGGAACTATATTTCATTAATGTCAGTGGCACTGTCCTCGAAAGCACTAAACATTTATTGCTATTGCGTGCATACCAATGTGTCTTACGCACATTTAATGACACGTGTACACTTAATACCGCTCTGACAAATTGGTACGGTCCTTAGAGAAACTTAATATTATTTCATTAACATTTGGCAAGTTTTATATATACTTGTTGAATAAGACAAACTTATCGAATACTTGGGATAATTAATGTGAGATAATTCCGTGTGGGAAACTTCACTTATGATTATCAGGTGTTCATGAAATATTCAACTGTCTGCTATTGTGTTGTAGCTGCTCAATTAATGCCACTTTATTACGTAGTTGACTAGACAGTGCTGGCTTGAGAGGCAATATGTGTAATGAGTTATATACGGCGGATGTTCAACGCAGTTATGTATTTATATCATTTGGTGCTTCCCGCTACCATAATGATTCGATTGATAAATTCAATTTTAAACTGTTTTCGCAATAATTTATTTTAGATATTTATGTGTGATATTGAACCTGAAACAATAATAATGTCAAAATGTATTCGAACATGTAACAAGAAATTTCATTTTTACAATGTAGTTCAAATTGGCATAGCGGAATAAAAGGTATTAGGAGAATTGAACAATTTACACCTTGAACCCAACAAGTTTTATTAATAAGTAATGCAGTTGGACCTAATCGATAGAGGAATGGAGTAGGCATATACATTGAGTAAACACTTCAGGCTTTCTTCCACGACATATGCAATATTACATTATCTGGAGCGGTATGATCAGTATATTTAATTCAATTTGAATTGTTTGTTATTATTTGCAAATTTTTCATCAGCTAACGATTATCATTCACTTAGACTTAAAAAAATACAAAACGCATCATGTCGAGAAATACCTAGCATGATCCAGAACATGCCTACCCCTTACGACTACCGGAACCGAGACATTAATGTGGAATTTAGATAAATGACATATATTCGTGAAATATTCGTATTTATAGGCTATTTATAGGATAAGTAGTATTATTTGTTCCTTCAACGTAAAGCGCAAGTAACCATTGGTCACAGTATTCACTGACACAACCACTTCCGTGGATGTCATGCCTCATCAGTACACTATCGATCATTTAATGACCAGCAGTATATTGATTGTGTAGTCCAAAATGTTACAGTAGAAATTGACTTTGGTCTCTTTCTCAAACACCGCCACCCCATAACAAAATTTAATCGGCATCTGAGCTCAGATTGATCTTCTCCAAATGTTACGACTAAGTTGTCTGCAAGATATATCGTTACTGGAAAGGTAATTATCCGTTGTTGTTACCCCAGGAATGATTAAGCAAATTTTTGCTCAACTCGTTGCATGAGACAACCATACGCAGCGTATGCGAGATAATCATGTGTGTGTGTGTAAGATTACTTCAATCTCCATGCCTTACACAATTGAAACGTTGGTTGCAACCGCCATTCCAAATCCGTTAAACATCAACGTAGCAGCAACATATAGTACAAGTTGGAGACCAATTTGAGAGATATGCAGCAGCTGAATATATTGGCGAACGGGAGTTATTACGCGGATTCTGACTAGGCAGTCGATGTAGACGTTGAAAATCAGCATGGATGGTATGGCAACGTGTGTTACGCTGCGAGCGGTCAATACGTGATCACGTATTGACCATTCTAGCATTATGAAGCGTGCAAGTGTTCCAATGTGTGCTGAGGCAAAGTGATTGCTGTTAGAGCTGAACAGTTTATATACCGGTTCTAAGCCGCTGAAAACTGCAATAGGTGCCATCAGTATACCAGTGAGGAAGAATACGACAAGTAATCGGATCATAAGCATTCCCATGGTATCTGCTGCCACAACTTGCTTGAAAAGCTTATTTACTTCTGAAAAAAATAATTTAACCGGTATACCTCTTGAATGGAATATATATCCTCATGGAAGTGCTGCAATAATGTGTACCTAGTTTTAACAAGTAGAAAAGCCGGCATGTTTATCCATGTCCAGCATCAACACTTCGGGAAATCTTTATTGTTTATCAGAAATAAATGACACAAGCATGTCTCAAATTCGGACTGATACATGTGCAGGATGGCGTTTAACACTAATGTCAACGGTAAACCAAAGCTGACTACAAAAGTTGAAGATGATGACATCAACTTGGCTGGAATACGGTTGAAATATGAAATCTAGGAGAACGCAGAGGGATAAGCTCCAGCATATGCCGAGGACGAGAAATGATAACTTCAACGGAATTAGCTTGCGTTTGTCAGTTTCAGCAATGAATTTTTTTGTTGTTGTATGTCGATGTAGGTAAAGTATGGATACATGATGTTGCGGTACAAAATGCGATGTAACTGACACGCTTCTTTCCAAGTCAGTGGGGTGGTCATAGTATTTAATAAATGTCAGTGTATTTAGTTGGCGTTTTGAAATCTACATTTGGCCACAAAAATACAAGATGTATGAAAAAATATTCTACGGAGCGATGTGGTAGAAAACAGCTTTTCGATGGCTGTTGAGAGTAGAAATACATGCAAGCTATTTCGTCCTTGAAAACCAAAAGTAATTTAGTTTTTAGACAATCCCACTTCCGCGCAAAATAACCTCTTCCCATTTGACGTAAATTATAATTTATACGGGAAATGATTTGTACCGATGATCTTGTGAATTATTGTGTTGTACTGTTCATTTAGTTGTGTTTTGTTAAAAAAAGTAAAGTCGTTCAAGGTCCTGATGATGCTTGCTCACATTTCAGCATAAATGGATAGTAATGTCTACTCAAGGCACGCTTAATTAATGTTCAACTATATATTCTCTCATTATAACTTTTCGTTATATAACTCATCATCATATCTATAATTACCACACCAATTTCCGGTCGTCCGGTCTTCCATGTTTTGTGCTACAGAGTTTTATATGACACAGTGTTATCGTCATAAATTTATTCTTCTTATAGTGATGCCGACTTCTTCATAGTTTAAACGGAATTTGAGTTTTCATATTCCCGTGCATCTTAACAATTTAAGTTCCAACATAAGCTGCAAATAGCACTTGTGCTGTACTGGAAAATCTTGAGATATGTGACGTTAAATTTCTTTTTTCTGAAATGAATTGTTGGCGATGAATGCTTGAATGTAATTAGATTTTTAATCGCATTACAGAGTTAATGCAACATTATGTATCGGGGAACCCATAACTTGGTTAAACAGAACATAAATTGGCAACCTGTAATTGATTACGTACAATAAGTAGATGTTCGACGTAACTCCATAAAATTATTAGATCATATCCAGACATATTCGATTTAAACTTTAAATGAGAAAAGTTACTTAAGCGCCATAAGACGTTTATAACATTTTACAAGAAAATGTTAAAAATTATATTATATTTAGCATGGCCGGGGCGTAATACATTGCCAACACTTGTACGGAGCGCATGGCTACAGAGCGAAATGTTTCAATGCAGCAGAATACAGTCCAACAAAACAAGAAACTCAAGCAAGTGGTTGACAATAAAGTCTTGTCATATTAGCCGTTCTATCGTAATTTGAATATTCCCAATCGAATAGATACATTTTGGGAAAATTTAAAAAAAATACTTAGACGTATACTATCCGCAGTTGAAAATTTTGACTACTCTGTTGACATGTTTTAAATAACTTATGTTATATTAGTTCATGTTATACAATTTTTTATTAAAACGGCGATATTAGAACGTATGAAGCCTAAAAGGTATTTTAACTACCAGGACGAATATTTATAGAGGTGGCATTGGTTTTAAAAATCGATACTGCAAGTCAGTGTATTATTTTTGAGCTCGCAACTTTATACACAAAATGATCTGGGTGCAGATAGCAGTGTCAGACAGAATTGAATATATTTATCCATACTTTTCCGGCATAGTTTCAGCAGCCATTAACCACCACACTAAATATTTTTATATTACTTGATAAACGAAAGGGAAATACTGTTATATATTTTCAAGCCATATTAAGCTTTGTGTATGGTAATCGAGACACGATGGCCACTCCGCTAACCTGGAAAGCGTGTGAGCTTCATCACAATCTTTATCGCCGTATATTCCACCCATACGTTAGTTACGTGGATATACAACAAGAAAAATTCATCCCGGAGACAAACCGCCGCAAATTGATCCCATTTTACCTATCATTCCCTGTCCTGATAATTATACTGAGCGCAGCACATAAATACAATTTTGAAAAAATATTTTGGTAATTCTTGTATTCCAGAAACATTAAAACTACTGTCAGCACAGCGCAGAGGTAATTTTGATATTATGGGGCTGCTCATGATCGCAGAGGTTGTGTTGGCGTATTTAGTCGGTATATGTACCACCACAGTTGCCGTTCTGTGCGGACTGGACCCTTTCAGTCAAATTCAGAAATCGTGCGCTGACCACATGCCATCGAAATACATCATATTCATATTCCGCTATATCATCTTGCAATGGGGCTCCGTTGAAATGACTCGCAGCATGTCCTACATTTCTCTTCAAGCAATGCTGATTTTCAACGTCTATAAAGACTGCGTCGTCCTTATTGGCAAACAGGGGCCAGGATTTGCTTCACTAAATAATTACAAACAACTTCAATGCATTTCTCAAATTGGCTTTCATGCTGTCCGCCTAGTTTCTGCAATCTTTATGTTTAATGGGTTCGCACTCATCCTGACGGTCAACGTTGCACTTGTTAAAGGGATATCAATTTTTTCGGTGGAGATAGATTTGATATTGGCAGTAATGAGCTGTGGAATATACATGGTCATTTCTCAGAGTCTACCGATGGCGGCTGCTTGTAACGAGTTGAGTTCGAGGCTTCTACAAAAAGAATGGGGTGGTGTGACAAGATTACCAATTTTCCGAGAAAGCGTTCGCTAGAACTTCAGCTACAAAATTTGGAGAAAAGCTTTACACGCTCAGAGGCGAATTAGTTTCTATTATGGAGTGGCGGAGTTTGACAAAGAGACAAAAGTAAACTTTTATTCTAGCTTGCTGGACTACACAATTAATATCCTGTTGCTAATAAAATGACTACAACGTTGAAACATTTTAAAACACTTACTGGCCTTAACAAATTGCCCTTAACTATGTTTATTAATTGTTGCATGTATCAACCTCCTTACATATTGAAGGACAAGTCATTTCATTTCAGGAATGATTTAATAAGGAAATTCAAGTACGTTAATTTTTGTAGCTATTATAAACATGTCATGACTACCTAATCATATTCCGTTCAAAGAATGGATTTTAAATTGTAGTAGATTCCCACCATACGTTTATTATAATTTTGTGAATAAATTTCAATACCATGTTCAATGCATCTTAAGCATTTCATAGCGATAGAGCATCTTGCTCAGCAGAAGCGACTAATGCTTTCCTAAATGTAAATAGTATTAGTAGGATTGCAAAGCGCAATTAAATCCGAAGCTCAATTGCTCATATTAATATTTGAAGGCATATTGGGCAGCTAATAGCTTTTCTTAGTTCTACAACTGCGTAGTTGAAAATTTTTCCACTAAAAAAGCTGAAAGTAATGGTATTTTTAAGTGCAGTTTTAATAATTTCGATCCCGATGTTTTAAATTCATAGCAAAAATTGAAACGACGTTGTATAAGCCGTATATATTCCAAGAGGAATCCACGACTTTCGTAGATATACAGCAGTATTCTATTAATATATTTCATCAAAATGCTTCCTAATACTTAGGTAACTCATTTTATATTAAAACATGCGATAACAATTTCTATTACAAGAGAGCTTATATTAGCATTTTGATATACCTAGCCGTATGGTATCAGAATCGGAATGTGCATAAAAATCAATCATAAGTTTCAGCATTCTACAATCCAAAAATACAACTTCATAAACGAAATGCTCTGATTCCACTCACAATCATTTTTGACATGCATATGGCAACACATTTTGACGTCCGTTTCCAGCCAGTTTACGTTAAGTATTTAAACGACGAACTTAAAACGAATCCTGTTGCCCTTAGTGACAACGCCAATACTTTGCAAAACAGTTTTCAAACTAGTTGTATAAACTGTATAAGACAAACAGCCAACACATAAATCCATTTTCCCTTGCCATCACAGCAGAATGGCGACTCCGCTAACCTGGAAGGCGTGCGAACTGCATCACAAGCTCTACCGCTACATATTCTATCCATATATCAGTTACGTGGATATACACGAAGAAGCATTTATTCCTGAGACAAGCCACCGTAAATTACTCCCATTTTACCTGTCGTTCCTGATCCTCATCGTTGCGTTAAACTTGAGCCTCTACGTCGTCATTCTGGCCATATTTCATCCGCCGCACTCGTTGTCAATCGATGCAATATTTTTTAACATACTACTCTCTTTTTGCATTCCGTTAACCATCGGGCTAAATGTTATCGTATACGTTTACGAGCGGGACCTGGCCATTACATTGTTCTACCTGTTTCGATTCAGCAGACAGCTGCGCAGTATTCCAGATCTGATGAGAATGCAAGTGGATAAAGAAAGTGGTCTAGGATGCTTACTTAAGCAAGGTTTGTACTTGAAATACTTTACAAAAGATTTATGTACAAACTTAAGTGTTTGTCCTCTCCATTTAAATTTGTTTTACAGAATTTAAAAAGTTACTGTCAGCAGAGCGCCGAGGATTGTTTGACATAATGGGATTGTTTATGATTGCTCTGGTTGCTGGAGCATTTGTGATCGGAATTGTGATGACACCAATTGCAATTTTCAGAAGACTGGACCCCCCACGTATCATATATCGGAACGCTACAATCAGCAGATCTCCGATTCGTATATCATATTATTTTTCCGTATCATAATTCTGCAGTGGGGCACAATGGAAACCTGTCGCAGCTTATCGTACGTTGCACTGCAAGCCATGCTCATTTTCAACTTATACATCGACTGTATTACTCGAGTAGCTGAATTACGCCCCGGGTTCCAATCAATGAACAAATATAAACAGCTACAATACATTTGTCAATACGGCAGTTATTCTTGCCGTCTTGTTTCCGCGTTACTTGTATTCAATGGATTTGGATTTCTAACAACTAACGTTGCCATCGTTAAAGGGATTAACATGTTTCCTGCGGAGCTAACGCTGCTGCTAATGGCAATGAGTGTCGCCACGTGTATGGTAACCTCTCAAAGTTTACCCAGGGCGGCCAAGTGTAACGAATTGAGTCAAGTGCTCCTGAAATATACCTGGAAGCGCGTGACAAATATCGCAGGGCTAAACGACAACGTTTTCTCTCGGCATACTTTCAAAATTTGGAGAAAAACTTTGCAGGCTCAAAGACGGATTTGCGTGTATTACGGAATTGCTGAAGTTGACCATGAGACAAAAGTGAATTTTTATACGAACATGCTCAATTACACAATTAGTATTTTGTTGCTTATCAAATAATCATTAAATGTAATAAAAAACAAGTTCACTGAATAATAAACTTGTACACCGCTACAATTAATCGATTGATACAGTAATTTTATATCTAGGAAATTAGATGCCAAAGTATTGAATTAAACTTACATTAATGTATATTCTTCAGTATCAACAAATGAAACGCATCAATTATTATACTGTTTTCATTCCCAGCAATAATATTATTCCACTACCGATAAGCAAAATCGCTGTTCACTTTGAAAATGGCACAACCGCATTCGTTGATCTAGGGTCATTAATTTGAAATTCGAATTCATATCAATAAGCCATACTCGTTAACGTTTACATAGTTTCAATAGTCCGTCTTCCTTAATACAATTGTAAGTGTGGACAAGTCAATAACGGGCAACGAAATGCATGACAACAAACGCCGGCGCGCACCCTAGCTGCTTTGGCAGTAGAGCGATACATCGCTGGTGCACTTGGTGCATCGAGGACCTGCACATATGTAAATATCCATTAAGTAGTTTAAAAAACCATCCACGGTTTGTAACTCCTTTCATCATAAAAGCTGTAGTTTAAACCCCTTAATACACCTCTCGACTCAAAATCAATACGATATCCGGTAACGGTGTATCAGTTAATGATAATAATTCGTTATTGTCACATGGTTCCGACTAAAAGTGGCATATTACACCATCGACGAGTGCATATTTTTAGATGAGTAAACAAAATACGAGCTAAAGGCTTACAATTGATATTAGTTTTGTACATTATAGTAGCAGTTCAAAATAGGAAAACAATATTGATAAGTATAATAGAACAGAGATTTCATTCGTTAATAATGTGTGAGTTTTCCATAAGTTCCTACCATAATTTAACCGCTTTGTATTTTAGCGATGACAATCCCGAATTATAATTGGGCTTATAGTAAGAAATAATATAGTTCTGGCTTCGTGTTGATCGGCTTGTGTCAGACGTAAAGTCCAGATAATGGTAGAAAAATACATTTTCTACACAAGATAAAATATTGTATGTATATATAATCGCATTATATTGGTAGAGGTAGTTACAAAACAACCATTGTAGTTTGTAACTTATGTCTAGACTTGTAGGGTCATAGTTTCTGGAACCCACCACATGTCTTTCCATGTTTCTTATAATTGTATTAAGTCCTGAACAGTTTTTATTATTCTCCCTACTCAGCTGCATATTATTAGCATAATTACTGTGATTACAAATGCGTTAATCAAGTTGCGTTTATTCTCAAATGAGAGATTGTGTTTTAATGGATAAAGTATTGACAGAGAGATGTAGCATTTCTGCGTAACATGCTTTGCATGTATGTTCCGTGAAACGCATACATTATTATACCACAGTAATTCCATGCCCAATATGTAAGCCAAAGAACCGACATTTTTAAATATAAAAATTGACGCGGAATTCGAATTTGTCATAAAAAAGTATGCAATTTGGACGCATTACGCCTTACGAAGAAGTACGTACAACGGGGTATATTGAGAAAATGTGGTAACTTGACAACAGTCAGTGGGGCCCACTTTATTTTGACACGGTTCAATGGATTTCGCTGAAATTTGGTATGGGCATTCCTAGAGGGATCCTCCTCGGAGTTCCAAAGCCCAAAGTTCAATTTTTTTGAAATGGGGTCATGGGGGTGGGGTCAAACTCTCGAGTTGCGAATACGACGATTTCATGTTAGCCGTCAGACTAAATATTGATTAATATAATCATCTTTATGAGACCAGTATTACAGGAGAGTAAGAGAATACTGATTTTCCGCTGGTTTAAGTTCATTTATTCCATGGAATGACCAAAGCATACTATGGTTTCTAAATTTCAAAAAACGTACGTTGAAATACTAAAAATACATATTGTGCCATAGAACTAGTGGTAAATGAATTTGTCAGTAAAATTTTGAGTTTTCGAATTCATTTTCAGCAGGACGCGTACGAATTGCCAATCGAAGTAAGTTGATAGAAGTACGAAATATGCATTAAGTGACGGTATCATATTAAAAATACAATGTTATTGATGCACTCAGAGTACCCAATAGTGCTTACAAGAATAAAATGATTGTCCATTCAAAATAATTGAGTACAGTATTTACTTGGTGCATTTTCAGTCGTTGAAAAATAACTAATGAGGAATTAATTACGCGTTCTATATTATAAACTTCATTAGAGTACCGCAATTTTGGTAACTACGATATGATTCCATGGATGAGTGCCATGCCAATTTCATCTGTAATTGCATAGTATTTGATATTCTTTGGGACACCAGCCAACCTCCAGGTCAATGGAATTCAATTACATCATTTCTTGGTGTTGTGAGCATTTGTGGGTATGTATGTATAATCGGCATGTAATGCATTTTATCTCTTAAATATGTTTTATATTTTGCCAGAGGGTAATTAAGTGTGTTACAGCTCTAGTTATCTCCAGTTAGCAAATGTTGGTAAAACTGAGATTATGTCAAGTTATATATACACCAGTTAAAAATCAGGAGCCTAGAATTGACCAACAATCGTCGAATAGTTCTGACGTACAACAAGTAGGTATGGCTCCAGTTGGCATTGGTTAGATATGACTACAGCATTTGTGGCGGAGCTCGAGCAAAAAACATTATCAGTTAAATAAGCATTAAATTATTGTCAGTATTGTGGGATAGATTATTAAGTGTTTCATTTGAAACTGTTCTCTAGTAGTAATTCTTCTTCTGACCTTCTACGATATAATCTTATAATTTATGTCATAGGAATGACGACATCATACTAATTACCAAGCTATTCGCCGTTTTTGCTCGATACACAATAAGTAATAAAATCCTGGTGTATATGTGCACACGGTCACGCGATATTGATGCGTGCATATCAATGCGAACGTGGAAATTCTTACGTAACTCGGTAACGCCGTCACATGCTTTTCTAATGACACCAGCTGGGATTTTGACGATTTCGTTTTTTTCCTTAGCAGGGATCTTCCAGTCTAGAAGGGATTTTGGTGCCAGCAGGAATTTCGGTAAAAAGTAGCGTTCCATGCTGTTTTGTAAAAATGTCCACGTCAGTATCAATACTGCTGTTTTATATTGTTCGTCCGCTGATATTTTACATTTCTGAGAACAAAAACTACGAAACAAAGTGAGTAAAGCTTCATTTCTTTGATTAGATCCGAAACGCTCTATTTTCCTGTTATTATTTTTGATGTGATAGTAATCATTGTAAATTTATGGACTTCTGAACTTTTGGAAGCTAAGGAATACGACGATATTAATTCTCAGATTAATTTTATTCTCGCGAGATATTGCATTACAACACCAGCAATATTATATTCCTAGAAGCCGCAGACAACTGGGACAACTGTATTATTGTTTGAGTTGCTTAATAATTGATGCAACTACTCTTTGCACAGTTGCTATTCCCGCCTGAACCCTTTCTGTAACGCGAGTCCTTCCTTCCTCAGTAAGTTGAATATAGTATTCCTCTGAAAATGCCTTCAGCTCTTGAAAAATGTCGTGAACTTCCGATGCAATTTGGGTAACCTTTTTCCGAGTAAGAGTCAGCAGATTAGCATCCATTCTGACCTCCTCAATTTTTTGAAGTGCCCTGTCTTTGTAATCGTGAAGGGTGGTATAAAACCTGGTTCCAATGTTGGAATTGTCATCGGAAACAGCTTGGTGTATCTCTTTGATGATCACCCTGATTGAATCGTGCCACTCTGCCACCAACTGTTGAATCACCAACCAGTTATTGTCATCACTGGCGGCGCCCTGAAATTTGGTCAACGTCCATAAATTCATTGCGCTTCATTGTAGACGCTCATAAAATATTTGATATCTTACCAGAACCGAAAACAACGCTGCTGCGATAACAATGGTATTCATCGCGATGCGTACAAATTTAAACAGGATTCAAGGGAATTGCACGGGAATAGTCAATGGCTTTACCTTGGAGCAATGGGTGGAGTACTGACGTCCAAAATGTTTTTATCCATTATTTATATAACATTTATAGGACGACGCCGTGACGAACACCGCGATAGTAGGCGGAGCCCAACAATTGCTCGTGTACCATACCATTTCCTGTTGTCATTTTTCCTGTTGGATTATGGTATACGTGAGTCACGTTGGTAACAACCTATTGTTTTTTCTGCACTAAAATGTTAGGTGGTTATACAACAAAGCATCGACGTCGTATAAATTATTTCATCCAACGCATACGTTATCAATTGTAAGTTCGATTATGTAGATGATTGTTTATTCGTTGACTCAAATTCCAAAAATCTCTTTACTTCATCTAATCAGAAACACAAATGAGCTATTTTTCTTTCTTACGCAAATATAATAGTGTCATATTATATCATGGAAAATGTTAATTCAACTTTAACAAATCCGGGAACTTCAAGTTGCTTTTAAAATTTTGATTCAAAATAAATACCGCTGTATTTGTAATCGGAAGAATGGAAACGGCAGACAAAACACACTATTAATCCGAAACACCACTTTGGTAATCATGCACGATCGCAGATGACGTAGATTCCTCTTACTGCATTCATAATCTAAAACCGTACACAATGCTCACTAAGTTGTTCCAAATGTTGAATAAACCACTTTCATTAATTCCAGAATAAGACATGATCCATGAAGGGCAAATCATTTGATAAGCAACGAAATGTTAATACTGTACTCCAGGATTTTTGTGTAGAAATTGATTTTGGTTTCTCTCTCAAACACTGCCAGTCCATAAAGAAAGCATATGGGCATTTGAGCCCGAATTGACTTTCTCCAAATTTTAAAACTAATGTACGTGTGAAATATTGGTTTCCAAATGAAAGTTTTCTCCAGTGTGGTTGTTCCACCCCATAAATGTTTTAGCTGCCTTTTGCTCAACTCGTTACACGAGACTGCCCGGGGTAGACTTTGAGATACGACCAAACATGTTCCACAGATCACCGTCACCAAAATTAGATTTACTTCCAGTGGGAATATTCTGATTCCCTGGACCAGCGAAACATTGGCGGGGACCGCTACACCGAATCCGAAGAACATAAATGTTCCAGCAACATAACGCACGGGATCGAGACCAATTTGCAGAATGTAACGCAATTGCACGTATTTATGTAGGGAATGATTTCCGGGCGGCAGCTTTCGGATGCGTAGCAGGCAGTCGATGTATATATTGAAAATGAGCATTGCCGGCAACGCAAAATGTGAAACGCTCCGAGCTGCTTCTAGTATGGACCATTCCAGAAGTATGAATCGAGCTATTATTCCAATGGTTGCGGACGGTATCACATGCGTTCCATTGACATTGAAAATTTGATAGGATGCGTCCAAGCCTCTAAAGATGGCAATAGGTGCCATTAAAATACCGGGTACGAAAAATATTAAAACCAATCCCACCATGAGCAGTCCCATGAGGTCGGCATCATTATCACGTTTCAGAAGCTTTGTGCATACTGAAAATACAATATAATTTATGTAACAATTTTTATGCACTTTAAGAAATCGAATTTCGGTAAACCATTACAATTTCTTACCTCGCTTCAATAAATATATTAGGCCAGAATGCTTGTCCAAATCCGAGACCAAGACTTCGGAAGGTGTTTTCAATTGCTTGTTCAAAAGGAATAAATAGTCTAAAGTCATTGCAAGCTCGGGTTGGTAGATGCCCAAAATTGCGTTCAAAGTAATTGTCAGAGGCGCTCCAAGACTAATTATTAAGTTGAAGAAGATTACGTCGATGGGCCGCGATACCGGTTCAAATACGAAATCAATGATAACATGAAGAGATAAACACAGGAGAACGGTTAACACGATGAACGAAAAATACAATGGAAATAATTTCCGTTTATCTTTTTTGGCAATAAATTTCTCCTGTTGGGTATCTATGTAGCTAATGTAGGGATACATGATATACCGATATAGATTGCGATGCAAGTCGCACGATTTCCAGGTTAACGGAGTAGTCATTACTTCAAGATTTCAGGATATTGCTCCGGCGACTCCGCTTAAATGATTGACATTAAAACATATCAACGAAATGCCAATGCATAACGCATGCGGGTGATTTATTGGTGTACTTCTGTTTGATAATGTGATTGACAATGGGTTGTGAGATAATTCGATTGCGTATGTGGTCGTACTTATGGAATGGGAAAACACCCTTCTACAGCGTACCTGCATATGATATTTTCAATACCAAATATAATAAGGATTGATGCGTTTTGAAAGCGCTGGGTAAATTATTGACTGTAATTTTCAGTTACGCGAACCAACGAGTCGAACTAGTTTTTCTATTGGGTTAAGCAAAGGTTACTGCTGACCGAATATGGACGGCTGATTTAAGAGCAACCACTTTTATGACGCGCAATGCCAAGAGGAACAAGCAAGTCAGCAATATTTTATCCTTTTGAAGGTTGAGGTAGTCAACCATGTAGTGAGGGACATGCCAATTTACGTTATGCAATCATTTGTTAGACAGCCATTTGTTAAATTGTAGTCAACCAAACTGTAATTTTATGAGTTTGTTAATATGGCTGATATGTTTAGATGAAATGTTCAATTCACTTTCAGAGTATTTAATCTAATTGAAGTGTACGATGTTAGAAGGGATATGAGCCATTTATCATTGTGCCACCTGCAATTATATACATTGTTTTCTATTTAATCCAGTATTGCCACACGGATTTTAAGCATTAAGATTTACGGATCAGCCCAAACGATTGTATATTTTTATCCAATACATTCCGTAAGGATATTATACGTCAAAGTAAAATTTGCACGATTCAATTTATTGTTCTCTTCCTCTAAAGGTTTCTCCATTGGAGCACAACAAAATAATGAAAAGCCAGTTGACAACTCCTCCTTGTATGAAACATGTGATTTTCCAATTTTTGAATTGTTCGACACCGACATGCATCATTGCCGAGAAATATAATGTATGAATTAAAGCATATGTTCGTACTAATGACATATGTGCACGCCGTAACCCAATGGCTACTTCATATCCCCATTTCACTTACATTTATAAATTTAATGCGGGTACAGCACTTCATATTCAATAATATTGGGTTTCCATCGGCTATAAATGTGTGTTATTTTCATCCTTTTTCCGGGAGGTTGACATAACTGGCCTATTTTCCATTACATACCATTTTGGGGTCTCCAAAATTGGAGCTGAATATGTACCGAAAGTAGCCACCCGGATATCTCGAGCATATGTTGACTTTATCCACGAAGCATGACCTTTCTCCTTGGAGGGCATAATAAATTGGGAAGTGAATTTCAAAAGATATTGTACGTAATTTATTATATGATCCACTTGCTTCATTTCCGTCTTTTCCTCAACGGCAATGTAAGTATAAGATCATTTTAAAATCGCACGCTCCACATGCTCTCATCCCATTTCACGGAACAATTTCGGAGACATGACGTTCGGTTGGTTTATATTGGCTAAAAGAAATCAAGCTATCCTTGCATAACTACGATTTATCACAAAGGAAATACAATTGTTGGTGTGTGACAGGAAATTTAAATGTATTTTAAACTTTTACGTGATTCATGCTAGGAGATATTTGATAGGTTATCATTTTCTCTTGAGGGATTGCTTGTCAAATCCGGTCACCTTTACTTGTTGATGTCAAGAGCGAATTACATGCTTTATAAATTATTAGATATTTGTATCGTTCATGCTAATAGAAAATCACCAGTTGGTCATTTTATCTCCAGGAACTGCGGGATAAGTCTAGTTACTTTGACCTCTTGGGTAGCGGGTCTCACAAAGGTCACATTTTGAATGAGAAATTGTTCACAGATCATTCTGATAGAACATCACAAGTTGATTGATGATATGTAAAACAAGGTAGTACAGCTAATCTGATGTATACGACATTAGTGGCTATTGGCAGTTTTATGTCTGCTCATCGTTTTTAATCAATGTAAAATATGAATATATCCCACCATTTTACTATAATTCAAATTATTTGTGTGGCCCGTCAGCTACGTATTTCACATCATGTATTAACGTAACAAGTGGGTAATATGTGTGTCTCTGTAAGGTTCTATCTCCGTATTCCAAGGTTCTCCCTTCAACTTCTCTACTATGCGTACTACTTAAAGGATGACCACGCCGCGATTCCAATACTGTCTTATGGGAAATACCAAAGTTCCCAAAATGACGACGGATGCTTACATGAGAAGAACTGACAGAGACACAAGTTGGTTGTTCTCCTCTCGTTGCCAGACAGGAAATAATTTATTTGCGCCAAGTCGAGCTTGACTACTCTCAACTCACGCACACATAAATTCTCATACAAATGCTCTTACACGCACAAGTGTATTCTTACGATGCTTCGGCAGCACACTAAAACGTGTATGTATCACTCAATGCTACATTCAAAATTTGGCAAAAGTCGCTGCCAGCTCAGCGACCAATTTCCGTTTATTATGGCTTGAATTATTTGAAAGGGATACCAATGTTAACTATTATGTTAGCATTCTGGACTGCAATATCTATATTTTGCGACTTATCGGATAATTAAAAGATATAGTTATAATTGTTTCGGTAAATTATGTAATCAGCTTGTCAGTTATTTCCATGAATATCAGAATCCTAGTGTATTAATTCTTTTGAATAAAATTGGCAATTGCATATTTAACCAACTCCAGAAAGAAAGAAATCGCATCACATTGCGATACCATTCCTACAGTCGCATCGACATCGGTTCAATGATAATATTTATATAAATTGAAAATAGGCCGTATCTCAATGTTCTCATGAAACAAATAGTTTTACGTGTTACATGAATGAGATAAAACTGAGATTCAATAAATCCTGCAAATGTATTCAGGTAATGTGTAATTTTCTTCAAAACTCTGCTTTGTTTAACAAAAACTTGAATTGATCGGTGGCTGGAAGCGGTGCTTCAGTTTGTATGTTCATGCACGAGATCACGCTTACCGAGTAGCCCATCTCATTGTCCCATACCCCGTTTTATTGCATTCCCCTTCCACTAAGGACACGCTGTAGTACAATCTGCATGCGTTCAAAACGGAGAAAGTTGGTAATGAATATTTATATTATGATAAACGTTTGCTTCAGATTTTAATACAAACTTTTTCCTGAATACTACTAACACTACAATAGGATATTTTCCTTCCACAACAGGTTTGCTATTGACAAGTACACAAGAAATTTGTGAGGGGGATATTCGTACGAAATATCGAGAGGAACACGTTGTCAAGTATTGAACTCAAAGACAAACACTGCGAAATTATGGAGCGTCATTCTTACGTCGGACTATACAATGAACGGAATTGTTGATGCAATGATCAATCGGTGTTACGGCATGTGAGCATCGTAAACTATATTGATCCCCTGAAATTGTCATGCCACAAATTTTGCTTAAAATCTGTGGCATTTGCTTGATGTAAATACTGGTTGATTGGCGCGGTTTATGACCTTTCAGATAAGTATATCGGCTTAGTCACTAATCAGTTGATGAGGAGCAAGATGCTAATCGTATAGTCCAGGATTTTTGTGTAGAAATTGATTTTCGTTTCTCTCTCAAATACAGCCAGCCCATAAAGAAAACATATCGGCATTTGAGCAGTCGTTGACTTTCTCCAAATTTTGAAATCAATATGTGTATAAAACGTTTCTTTGCACATGTAAGTCTTGTTCTTTGCAGTTATTCCACTCCAAACGTGTCTTAGCAGTTCATTGCTCAACTCGTTACATGACACAGCCCTAGGAAGACTTTAGGATATCACCATACACGTTCAACACACTAGGGTTACCAAAACTAGATTTACTTCGATAGGAAAAATTCTGATTCCCTTAACCAGGGAAACGTTAGCGGCAACTAATAACCCAAATCCAAAGAACATGAATGTTCCTGCAACATATCGCACAGGATCGAGGCCAATTTGTAAAATAATTCGCAACTGTACGTATTTGTTCAGCGAACGATAACCTGGAGATAATCTCCGGATTCGTACAAGACAGTCGATGTAAATATTGAAAATGAGCATTGCCGGCAATGCAAAATGGGAAACGCTTCGACATGTTTCAAGTATTGGCCATTCCAGTAATATGAAGCGCACTACTATTTCCATGCTCGATGAAGGGACAATTTGCTTTCCATTAACATTGCAAATTTGGTAGACCGCGTCCAAACCTCTAAAGATGGCAGCTGGTGCCATTAGAATACCAGGTACGAAAAATATTAAGACCAATCCTACCATGAGCAGACCCATAAGGTCGGCATCGTTATCCCGTTTTAGCAGCTTTTTACATTCTGAAAATACGAAATACATATTATCATGAGCAATGTTGATACAATTTAAAAATTCCATACCGATATAAAATGGTGAATGTTTGCCTCGTTTAATTAAGTAGATTAGCCCAGAATGCTTGTCCAAATCCGATACCAATACTTCGGAAGGTGTTTTCAGTTCCTTGTTTAAAAGGAACAAATAGTCTAAAGTCATTGCAAGCTCTGGTTGATAGGTGACCACAATTGCGTTCAATGCAATAGTCAGAGGCGCACCTAGACTAACTATTAAGCTGAAGAAGATTACATCGATTGGACGCGATTGTGGTACAAATATGAAATCAAGTAAAACATATAGAGTTAAAAACAATAGAACGGTTAACACAATGAATAAAAAATACAATGGAAGTAGTTTCCGTTTATCCTTCTCTGGAACAAATTTCTCCAGTTCTGTATCGATGTAGCTAATGTACGGGTAAATTATATAGCGATACAGGTTGCGGTGCAAATCGCAAGATTTCCACGTTAGTGGAGTCGTCATTATATCAAAATGTCAGGCATAATATTCAGAGCTTTTAAGTAGTGTGAATTATTTAAAACGAAGACACGAAATGTAATAGTATTTTGCGTGAGATCAAATTGTTGAGAACATCACCATTTTGCTCCCGTAGTACAACATACATGTTAGTTATGTTACTTACATGGTATGTTAGTGTCAAGCAAGCAGCACTATAATGCGGATGCTCTATTGAATTTCCAAAATTATTATTGCGTTGTATTGTGAAGCTAGTGATCCTCGTTCTACATCGACTGGATATATAATTCGCTTGGGTGAGCCCTGGATACACATTTAAATGGTGATTTGCTGAAAGATTAATTTGGCCTTGAATATGTTACAAGGTATTCGTGTACAAGACGTGTATAGAAAATGAAGGCTGCGTTCAGAAGTGTTTGCATGCACATGGTTTTTGGGGTCAAATTTAATGGATAGGATTTTCGAAAACGTTGCAAAATTACTCAAAACGGTTTTATTTGCGAACGAATATAACCAGGCCAAAGTTTTAACCAAATATGTAAACCATTAGCATTGACAGGATGTTTTATGATGATTTGACCTCAACCGTGTCTGAGCAGCGTAGAATGCGTCCGGAAAGGGGCAATCCAGGCAAAAGCGTTTTACCCTTTTGTAGTTTGAGTTAGATAATAATGTAGTGGCGGACGTATCCATTTACGATATTACATAATTATCTAAATAACATTTCGGCTCCGATTTGTTAAAATTCCGATTACTTAACTACATATACGCGTGATCGTCTTAGCTCACCAACAGATGGAGATCACTGATACTACGTTAGGATCACAAGAAATGTACAAAGGTTCATAATGAAAATCTGAACATATTTAAAATATGGCACTGCTTCCCATCTTCCTGGACGCATTAGTTTTGCGTCATCTGTCAAAATTTGTTTAAACATAAGGCAAATATTATTACCTTAAACTTTGATAAATAACATTGATTTACTTTGAATTTCGAACTACAATTTGAATGCATCGTACAGGAACTGAAGAATGAATGCATCTATCTTCCATGTTGATGACATGATAAAATGTGTATAAATATTAAAAAAAACAATTTATCGAATCACTTTAACGTATCATAAGCGTTTATAATTTTAGGTATGTCGTCTCAATTCAGTTTGAGCTTTCCGGTGACCTATAACCGCAGTTGTCCGGGAAATACAGCCACACGGAAATCCGTTGACTGGGGCAGAACTCTTGCATAGAGTGAAGCTCATATCACGGTCAGTGTATGGAAATTCAGGAAGTTGGATTTGCAGTAGACAATTATATTTTATACAGGGAGGCATTGTAGAATGAGGCTGTAAAAACTTCTGAGTTGCTCCTTTACCCGAATTTTAGTGGCGAAATTTATTTCCTCTCATACAATGAGCATATCTAGGCTATACACAAAGCCATCACGGTTACCGTATGCTATCTGTATAGTTATCTGTATCATGGTGTACATGTTTTAAAGTCAACATAAATAAACAGCGGTAAACAAAGCCTTTCCACCTCTTCAGTATACGGAATCACTGGAGCACCAAATATGACAACCGCACTCTCGTGGAAAGCATCTGACCTCAACACAAGGCTTTATCACTACATTTTGTATCCATATGTTCTTCAGTTGGATACGCACAAGGAAGCATTTGTCCCTTTTGTCAAAAATCGTCAAGTAGTTCCATTTTATTTATCGTTTCTCGCATTTAGCGGAATACTATGCTCATAGTTGTATCTTGTTGTACGCTTCATATTCGACGCTGGTTACGTACCACTGTACGTTGCTATGGCAAATGTGGGACTCTGCCTTATCATTCCATTGTGCATACTTATTGTTGGCATTGATACGGCATATCAACAGGAGTTGGTGCCGACTTTGTTCTACTTGTTTAAGTTTAACAGAACGATACGAGGTACCCGTGAGTCAATGGCTGTACATGTGGAGAAATCTTTCGCACTCAATTATTTGCTGCAGCAAGGTATATACGCCAAGCAATTCGTAATAGTATAATGACATGTTTCCCTTGCTTATCGCATTTTACATCCTTTCAGAATTCAAAAGGATTTTCGAGAAGGATCGACGCAAATATATAGACTACAACGGTCTTCTAATGACCGGACCCGTAATTGTATTATTCTTTGCTGGACTAGCCATGGCTCCAATATGGGTTTGGAATCATTTGGACCTAATGTACCATAATTTTAAACGGTGGAAATTGCAGCCGCCATTCGGCCTGATGGCGTTTGTTGCTAAATGTATTTTAGCTCAGTGGTGCACAATTGAAGGGGCACGCAGCTTAAGCACGACATTACTTGTAGCTATGATGATATTTAACATTTACAACGACTGTCTAATTCGAATCGCAAAACTGCCACCAGGACCCGGTTCAATGTCGCTTCATGTACAGCTTCGCTACATTTCACAGATTGGAGAAACACCAGTCAGGTATATGGCAGGAACCCTGATGTTTTTTGATTTTGCTATTACCGTGTCATGTAACGTCATTCTAGTGAAAGGCGTTTACACGTTTCCCAAAGACGCATACCTCGTGTCTGTAGCAATTCTTTGTGTGACTTACATTGTCATCTCTGAAAGCCTCCCTTTCTCCATAAAATGTAATGAAGCTAGCAAAAGATTTCTAAGAGTTTCTTTCGCTGAGCGCTCCTGTGTGGAAATTCGTGAAGATGGAACTAACGTTAACTTCCGAATTTGGCGTCAACATTTGAAAGCTCAGAGACCCATTTCGTTTTGTTATGGTATAACCAAGTTTAAAAGGCAAACGAAAGTGAGCTTTTATTCAAATATTTTGGAGTATTCCATCAGCATTTTATTACTAATTGAGTAGCATATCATGTAATTAAATATAGTGTTTAGATTCTAAAGTTCGTGGTGTATTTTCAAGTGCCGTCATTATTGAGACTATGAAATACTAAATATTTGTGAGGAGAAATCAAAATCATTTTATGATTATCTTCTTGAAGATGAAAAACAAGTATATTTATTACTAACTGATGTGCATTTGACTTTAACTACGCTTCATGAAACGCCGTTTACTATCTCGTGTTCAAACATACGCCTAATTGAAAAAATGACTTTGTAGCAAGCATCCACACAATAAATGGATTCGACAACCTAAAAATACTTTAGCTTTTCCGAAAGTTGCGAACACGATTCCGCGAGTAGCTTCATGATTGCTTACAAATGGACATTTTGAAATAAACAGAGTTGTTATAATTTGGCGTGCATAAAACAAACTATTAGGAGACAGGCAACACTGTGCTGAATAGCTACGCATTACGTTCGCAGCTGTACGTAAGTTAGGACGACTAGCATTGGAATGAGGTAACGACAACTTTTACAATTGAACGTTGCCCAGCGAGCGGCAAAGCGGGACTCTATCGTTCAATTGCAGTTACTATTCATACGGTGAGCAAATAAAAGGTTATGCAAGTAGAGACGGGATATGCATGTTAGCTTTGGGCATGATTTGGGACACGGACAAAGGGTCTTGAGGGACCAATTTGCTTTGTTGCGGTAGCATCGCAAAGCTCAAAATGAGCATGGAGGTCACCTGCTCTGTTTGTATTTGCGGTTACACTGTGAAAACCATGATTACATTATCACGCCCCTAATGCACTATATGTTTCTAATACTATAAGAAACTATAAGATATCTAAATTCGGCCAACTATAGTTTATATATATAATATATGCTAACAAAACGTATTACATGGCTTTCTATTAGAAAGCCTTGCAATACATTGTAGACAGTTTCATAGACAAAGATTATTATCATCTCCATCATAACGTATACAGGATACATACGAATGCAGTGACTGTTAAAGATCAGACTGAACGATATCAATCGGTCAAAAATTGTCCGCTAGTAAACTTCCTCAAGTTAATGCTAACGTGAAAGGGATTTTACTGAACTGACTCATTTCGAAATTTTCGGTTCTGAAATGTTCTGAAATAAATCGGTACTCTATTGTAACCGCTTGGAAAGTTTTTTGCATTGATTGACTCTTCATTTCAAATCAAGTTTCTAAAAAGAACCGCAGGAAACCAGATAGTATAGCAATTTTTGCTGGTAAGTTATATGAAATAAGATAGTCAAATATATGAAGAAAAAGGTATTCAATATCCTAGGGATGAAGCCAGTTAGATACAGGGTTTGTAATTTAACAAATTAAAATTATGCACAGTGTATACACTCTTTGAAATCAATTGTTTATTTGCAGATAGATTATTATTTCTCAATATACATTTGCACTTACTTCTTAAAATTATACGATTTAGTTGTTACGTTTTTAAACTGGAGTGATAGTGTAATCATACCTTTGCTTGTATTCGCGCTAACCGTTTTTCATAATTGAATGTTCCAAACATAATTTATTGAAAAAATATATATGTTAGTTGACATTTTAAATCAAGTTGTTGCTTTATGCAAATTTGTTTCTTTCAATTTTTTTATTTTCTCAAATAACAAACTCTGCGTGTAGAAGAAAATGACGGAATTGAAAAGTGAATTTAAATATGTGGACAAGAAAAAATTCAAGCTTCCGCTATAAAACTCCATATATAGTACCCGTATCCCAAAAAACTTATTTCTCTTGTGACTTGTGAAAAAGAAGCTTTAAAAAATATATTTAATCTCTCAAGCACTTCCCAAGCCTACCCAAATGCACAGTAAATTAGAAACTGTACTACAAGATCCTACTTAATTTATTTCGTGACTCACTGATTCCACTTCCGTCATTTCATGAAGGTCAACTTAAATATAAAATGGACGTTTCGAGAGATTAGATTTTACTTGCGGGAATAGTTTCGGATCAGCCACTGTGGCAAGTACGATAAATGTGGCGAATAATTTACAGTGTGAAATTCGGGCAGCATGAAAACAAGGCGACGTAAAAAGAACGTTACTTTGAGTACATCTCTCACGACTACGTTCAATTTCTGAATAACTGGACGAGCCATTTCCCATTCGGTTTGTGCTCAAACTCAAAAAAATGGGTCGTGCAAAATTACGGATTTCAAGGAGTCACAATTATTTGGAAAATTGTTGTGGTGATTTTGATGTTGCTGCAGAGTATGCATTTGAGAGCGCGTTGGAACGGATTGTCGTCGCTTTACGTATGCGTCGTCGTCGTGGAAGTGTGGGTCGTTCTGCTTGACATCTGCGTGGAAACTATATCCATGCGTACAAGTACGAAATTGTGGACGCCATCAACATTGCACTTGAACAGGACACGAAATGGCTTAAAACCTTTAAAATCAGTAAATATTTTTAATATTAAACTTGTTACCTGTATTTATACTTAGTAAACTGCATATTGTGTGTACTTACTTTTTTCTAACAGGAAATCAAAAATACACCACTGTAATGGAAGTTCTCAGCGCATGGATGGCAACAGATATGACCTTCTCGTATGTGTTTGGCTGCATAATTGTACTAGCTTCCAGATTGGACCCCGTCGCTCTGCTTCAGGATGAGCTAAACGTGCGTCATTACTGGCTTCTGGATATACTCCGTGTCATCTTTGTCTTCTACAACGGCTGCCTTCTTGCAATAACTCCACGGACGCTAGCATTCACACTTGTTCACGCGGGAATTACCGCAATTGCACTGCAAATGACAATGGCAGACCAGTATACAACACCTACATTGCTTTCACTCTACCAGCAAACCAGAATTGTCATTTGTTGCGTTCTAAGGAATTGCTGCAAACATCTGATGGCCATCTTGCTGGCTGGACCGTATTGTTTGGTGCTATTTGGAACTGCAGCAGCGTTTGTTGGAATGTGGCAGGACGACGTGACCGTAATGAGTGGTGAAGTAGTGGTAATGCTCACAGCCACTACCATCATGTACTCGGTACTCACTCTGGGCAGCATGTGTTTCGACTGTGCCGACAACCTGCTGCTAACTTGGAGGAAGGAGGTTGGACTGAAGTGCGTGACTGGGAGAGACGGTGGCTACATGAAACGGTACATCAACAGCCTCCAAAGGATTCTGCTCTCAGTTGGAAATTTTGGCATAGTGGACATTGAAATCAAGGTAAACTACGCTGATAGTTTGGTAAATGACATCACAAGCGTGGTTTTGACATTGAAAGACATGTTAAAGATGCAGTGATGAAACGACTGTGTCATATTTGGACAATGTATCTGAATTATGCTTATTGGTCTATATTGCTTGTTTAATGTCATATAAGCATGCACTAGTTATGATAACCTGTAATTACTGTAGTATATCAGTGTGGTTTAGGACGATTGCGAATTTTCTAAGCAACGCTTGATTAAATGCACCATCACCTAAAGAAACTTCACTCTAACCGTTTATATCCATCTATAATCGTTAGTGATATGTGATACGAATACTTGTTGTTACCTTTAAATATAAGAATATCCATATACGAATATGACAAATATAACAAGAATGTAATAATAAGTTATTTTTAATCACAATGATATCGGTATTGTTAAAAATCAATAAACATTTGTTTATTTAGTGAATTCAAAACTGTGTTCCCAAACATTTTTCATTCCAAAAAATCAAATGTTTGTTTATTCAATAAATTGATGACCGTACTCATCCGCAAATCATGTGATATGAACAGCACTTGTGTCAATGCATTATGTACTCTTTCGTTCTCCAGTTGAATATACTCAAGGAAATTTATTTTATTCTCCCCTTTAGCAATAAACGTTAACTGGTTAGAAACAGTCTTGTTCCCTCGATCTTTCTAATACAAAGGGTGCCCATAGTTTATTCTGCCACCCACGCGCAATCCTTGTCTCGGACGGGTAAATATTGGCAGCAGCTTAAGTTTTTGTAGATCATTACAAACTACTTTATTAGGCGTTAGGTAAGTTTCATAATAAAAGGTCTCAAAACCTTAAAAATTGTTCACATGGGAAGATTTTAAGGTGTACATCCACCATGATGTAGCGCCTTCACTCACGGCAAACAAAACTCAGCGGTATTCGGTAGAGTTACCAAAAAATAATCAACCAAAGCTCATTTCTAACTCTGATATACCCGTCAAGTCTGCCCATATCCCTCGCATGGGCATACTTGGATTTAGGTTTTTGAAACAAGCTATCGGGAAGCGTCGGGCCAGAACTTAGGATGGTCTTTGGAAATGTGCCAAATGAGAATGCTAAAACATTCCTCGTACTCTGGTGGGCACCGTATTTGAATCGTGGAAAATGAGATGCGGGGTGGTAGTTCATGAACGTGGCTATCATATTGAGCAAACAAATCATTCGTAGAAATGTTGTATTTGAATTTATCGTAATTACTAAAGTGGCAGAATAAAGTATGGGCACCCTCTGTAAGCCAGTCCCGTCATGAAGAGAGTTTTTCTCTGATTTCGCATACACTTCTAATTGGCATGATGATTGATTATGTTGAAGTAGTAGTTACTTAGAGACATTTAATGCATATGTGTGGTTCCTGACTAGGTGAAATATTGCCAAATTCATTAGGTTGGATATTGTTACTTGTCAGTAGCATTAGTACAAATTGATGCGTATTACAGTTTGACTACGCTTCATGAGATGCCATTTTATTTATCATAGTCAAACCTAAACACTTTGGGCAATTGAACTGAGTTTGAGGCAAGCATCTGCTGGATAAATGCATTCTCCAATAAACTAATACTCTTGGTTGATGAAAGTGAGATGCACGTGTAACAGGTATAACGTATCTATGTCCATGATTGCTAACAAATGAAAATTTTGAAACAAACAAGTTGCAGTAATTTTACAAGAGCAAAGCATATTAATTTGGCTAAATTAATGGGCTGTTTTGAATAACGACGAATTACACTTCCAGATTTATGTAGGTTAGGGCGATTATCACTGAAATGAAATTATGGGGAAAATTGACTATTCAATTTCATTAACGCCCTGTAAAGCAGAACACTATCGCTAGCTTTACGCAAGTGGACAATAACCTTGCTTAACGAAATAACTTGCTCAATATGATGTAACAATACTAATCTGCAAATGACTGAAAAAGATAATACACAATTTGGTGGAATTTAAATGTAGAATATTTCATAGTCACTTTTATAACAAACACACGAAACATTTTCCAATTATTCCCGGTAGGTCAATAGATATAAATACTCTGACATACAATTTGACTTGTTCCGTAATGCGACATGACAGTGCACCCAAGTTCAAATTCTACGTAACAAGAATAAGACCAATCGCATTCTCCATAATGTTCTCAAAGAAATTTGTAGTTGTAGTTTCATCAAATTGTGCTGAGCCGTAGTACATTACATACGGCTTCTGTGCCCTCATTCTCCGTTTCCAGACTTTGTACTTGAAAGACTGAATCTTTTTCAACAATTCGCCATCACCTTGGTTAATCTGGATAAGACGATTGGGCCAAATCACTTTGAGTATGCGGGAGCTGTCTATGTAAAGCCGGGAAATTAGTGGTAGCGTCCCCAAAATAACGATATACGTCAACAAAGTGATCAGGCCCATACAGCAGTAAAGAAACACGGGAAATATTTTCCATCCCATCACGAGTACCCAGGAGCCGATTATCGCGATTACAAATCCAAGTCCCATTAAACTTGCAGCGATATTTCGGATCGGAGGTATGCCCATATTTGCAATGCACATCATGCAAATATATAACTGGAGCGAAACCTTGCTGGGCGGCATCCTTGCTACAGTTTTAAGAGATATTATTGCACTGTTGAATGTGGATATGGCAATTAGAAAGAGTATCGTGAATGATCGCGCAGCTTCCATCACTCCCCACTGAGCCAGAAGTAACCGGAATAATAATTTAGTCATGACAACATACATATTAGTTGACGGAAACACGTCCTCAATGAAGTGGGAGCAGGGGTCCAGCCGTCTAAATACCACAATTGGTGCGAGCGTAAGCACGATAACGAATAGGATGACGACGACGCTGAACAGTGCCAGTCCCATAATGTCGGCATTTTGCCGTCGCAGTAGTATCCCTTTGATTGCTGTATTTGAAAATCGACCGTATTCCTATATTTGTGTATCAATTTTTGTTAAATTCGGTATGAAATGTAATGCTTACCTTGCCAAATCAATTTCCGCGCCGAGAGTTCCAAAGCATATCCTTTTTGGCGCCTGTCTTGCCTCAAGTATCGATCAAACTCATAGTATTTGTTTAAGACGGATGCAATAATATCGCCTTGATACATCATTATAATGTTGAGAGTAATGACCAGTAGTGGGAAGCAGGAAAGCTCAATGTAGAATAACGATTTGTAGTGGGGAATTGAGGCGGGTTTGTACAGGAGATACTTGAAGACAATGTACAAGCAGAAGAATAGGTGAGAGGACACGACAGAATTTGCGACAAAAAATGGAATCAATTTCCGCCAGTCGGGCTCATATCCAAACTGTTCCCGTCTGGTATTTATGCAGATTGGGTGTCTAAATTTTTGGGCCTGGTAGAGAATATTATTGAGCTCGTACGCTTTCCAAAGAAGTGGGGTCGCCATGATATTTTGATTTAAAAATAACAATTCAATTGATTTCCTGCTCTAAATGTGTACCCGAAAATTACTCTTAGCAATATTCAGCAAATATAACCTCAAACTCGTTGACTACTTCCGGACGAATAAGCAATTATTCGACTAATAAGAAGTTGGAAAACCTATCCCCCATATTTTTTTAATTTAATACATTTTTACTTATTTGTAAAAAAATATTTACCTCAAAAAAATATTTGAAATTTTTTGCAAAGTTTGATTTCAATTTATTTTTCCAAAAGGATGGCAATTTTATTTCCAGTTTGTTTAGTGAATTTGGCTGTATGTTTGTCCGGATTTTATAGACATATGTTTTACATTGGACAGCGCGGTGACATTTATTAAAGTAAACGTATTACACACTCAGTGTGACATTTTTATTCTGGTATGATATGTTGTCCTCGCGTTTTGCGTATTCTGGATTACCAAGTACTTAAAATTTCATCCTAGATATGTAAGTTATGTACGGGCTCAGATATAAGTTGGTCTTTCCGAGACCCGGAAAACATTTCAAACTCAACATCAATTTTTTTAGATAATATAGATTTTTTAATACTTTATCTGGATAAAAAGTTGAACATTTTATATATGCTATAATTCGCCATTCCCACAAGCGTGCATGCCAATACGATATTGTACTTCAATCTACATTTATAATAGTTCGGAAGAACTATGGAGAAAATTTATACTTTATATTACATCTTACATATTCTAAATTAAAAATCCTCAATATTTTAAATTCGACAAAAAATCCAGCCCATTTCGTGTATACCATTTTAATGCGAAGCCGACTAGCATACAATTCATGTGGCTTGCGCCAAAATGTCTACAAATTTATGGATTATATATTACAGTTAGAAAGCACAAAGGCTTGTTCTTGTAATAATTGAGGATATAATATTACTTTTTTATTACTTATCCAATACCGCAGCATAAAGCCCCTTTTCCCCTAAGAACCATGTAGCCTCCAAATTGTTGTACGTTATAAATGTTTTAGGCATTTCATTTCCTATAACTTAAATCCCTAAATCCGTGTGTGTACTTATATCCCTGTATATAAATGATTATGCAAGACAAAGTACGGTACGAGAATCTAATATAAATACAAAGCAGCATATAAAACCTTATATAAAATCTGTGGATTAATTGTTGCCATCAATGTTTTATAAATGCGACTAATTACGTTTAATGTTCTGAACATTATAAATCCATGCATGCATATTACATAACATCACTTTTGTTTGAATAACAATAACAAGACTGACTAATTTGCTATCTAACGATATCATTACAATGACCCTAGGATGCTACCTCCAATTTTTTACTTTCAATGACATTTTACTACAATTCAAAATTTTCAAAAAGATTTTACCTCAAATCGATTTTAGTTCAACCTGGACTTTTGTACAACCATATTTTTGCTCCAATATTTTTTGTTCAAACTTGTTTTGTTATACTGCAGTTTCCCAAATATAATTATCTACATCTAATTATCACGTATTCTTATTTTCGTCCAAAATCAGTCTTAGTGGTGTGAATATAGGAAATTAAGAATGTATAATTTCAACCTCTAATGTGATGATTGATGTGCGCATCAAAGTTTGAAGTTCAGGGCGATACTAGGTACATTTAACTGTCGGTGTCATCACGATTGAAATATTCATAAAAAATGTAATTTGTTCTTCGATGAAAGTCTATAATGAAGCTTCTCCTGTACTCACATATTGACATATACTTCACACAAGCACCGCCGGAAGGTCAACTGCCTTATTAATTAAAATAAATATTAATGAAATGAACGACGACTTCCATTTGAAACGGTGAGCAAATACTGTAAGCTTCAAACCTAATAGATATTTCCTGAATTTTCCCAATTTATTAATGTAGGTATACACCTATATCTTTGTTTGAAGCTCATTGTGAAACTTTGTTCCAAGAACAAGATGTGTTTCTGTATAGTCGTAGTAAAAGTCAAAATTTGAAATGGAGTGTATTTGTATGAATTATCGTGTTGAACTAGGGCCCATGTTGAACTAGAGTCTGGGTTGAAGTAGAGTCTTTTTGAGGTAGAGAAGTTGAAGTAGGATCCGGGTTAGGTAGGGTATTAAGCTTCCGCTATAAAACTCCATATTT